>JH720000.1:0-136085 GCA_000231845.2 Tetrahymena malaccensis 436 | reverse complement strand
TAAATAATTTGTATCAGCAAATGTTGAAAATGAAAAATGAATTAAATTAAAAAATCATAATCAGAATCAAAAAGTAAATAAAAAGTAAAAAGATTGTTTTAGTTTTAATTCATTTTTTTATTAATAGAATCCAAAACAGATATCTGTTTTTACATTAAATCAAGTGCCAAATTTGAGAGATTAGTGCAGTTTGCTAATGCAGAGCCTAAGTCTGAGGCATCTTCATCATCAATTTATTTCTAACTTTTAAAATTTTGAAGAAAATATTAGTTAGATAGAAAGAAAAATAAATAACAAAGAATATGATTAAGAATAAACTATTAATTAATTTAAGCAAGGTTTGAAAATTAAAAATCAGCTAAAAAAATTAAATATAAATTTGAATAAATAAATAAGAATATTTATAAGAATATTTCTTGAAAAAAATTTAAATCTATAAAATAAATAAGAATAATTTTTATATATTAAATTTACCTTAGATCAATATAGAGATGAGTATGAGTTTAAAGAGAAGAGTTTAAAAACTTTTTTAATGGTAAAAATAAAATTAAAGAGTAATTAAATGCAAAATAAATACTTACATCTTTTAGCTTCTTATAATATAAAGACTATTATGTCATTTATTTTGTTTTTGTTTATGTAGAAAAAATTTTATCGAAATTTAATTAATTTAAAAAATTGTTAATTAATTATTTATTTTTTAATAAAAATAACTTCAGTTTATTTCTCAAATGTATTTATTAACACAGATACACTCTCTATTCTTTTATTTTTATTATTTATCATTCACAATAAAGATAATTAATTTTAAATAAGCAACTATTTAACATTTTTTTGAAAAATACTCAAAAAATTATTTCAAATAAATAAATAAAATAAATTATATTACTATAGAAAGCTATTTAAGCTTCATTTTATTATTAAAATTAAATAGAAAGAAACAAAAATTCTATTTTAAAATAAAAATCCAAGTCTAAATAAAAAAATGTATTTAAGTTTAATTTTTTTCAAAAAAAATTTATTATAATATGAAAGACACTTTGGCCGAGTGGTTAAGGCGGCGGCCTGCTAAGCCGTTTCCCTCTGGGAGCGTGAGTTCAATTCTCACAGGTGTCGAATTTTTTTATTTTTTTATTTTAATTCATATCATTTTTTAGTAATTAAAAGTCATTTTTTTGGATCTTCAAACAATATGAAAGACACTTTGGCCGAGTGGTTAAGGCGGCGGCCTGCTAAGCCGTTTCCCTCTGGGAGCGTGAGTTCAATTCTCACAGGTGTCGAATCCTTTTACTTTTTTATATTAAAAAATAAGAAAATCAAAAAATTAATGTTTAGATTAAAATATTTTAAAACATAATATAATTTTCTATTATTTATTTAGTTTATTGAACTTTTATTAGTTAATATTAAATACTTTTTTTCTTTTAAATGAAGTAATATGAAAGACACTTTGGCCGAGTGGTTAAGGCGGCGGCCTGCTAAGCCGTTTCCCTCTGGGAGCGTGAGTTCAATTCTCACAGGTGTCGAATCTTTTTATTTTTTAGTTTTAATTCATTTTTTTTTATAATAAAAAGTCTTTTTTTTTGGAACTTGAAATAATATGAAAGACACTTTGGCCGAGTGGTTAAGGCGGCGGCCTGCTAAGCCGTTTCCCTCTGGGAGCGTGAGTTCAATTCTCACAGGTGTCGTACTTTTTTATTTGAGTAACTTAAACTGGGATTTTAATAGAATTTATTAAAGTAAAAGTTATTTAATCACAATAAATTAGAAATTATCATAAAATTCTTAAGTTTACAATTAATTATTTAGGCATTACTTTAAAGTAAATTTAATTTTTAATTAACTAAAATTAAAACTAAAACTCTTTTTTGAGAAATTAAATAATTAAGAAAGATAATTTTGATTATTGATTAAGGTTGTAGCCTGTTGAGTCGTTTTCTAATTTTTAAGACAAAAACAAAATTCTACAAATAGAGATAAATATTTAATATCAATTATTACATTGAGTTTTTAAATTTTAAATTATTTATAATTTAAAAAATATATTGATTAAAATTGACAAATATTTTGTTTAAATTGTGCATAAATAAAGGAATTAATACACACAGTCCTTAAAAACTCATAGAAAAATGAACATCAGATTTTATAGGATGTTTATTTGATATTTAAATATAGAAAATTTAACATCTAAATAAACAGAGGTGGTTGGTTTATCAGATTTTAAAAGACATAGAAATGTTTTCTGTTGCTTAGGCAGTTTTAAATATATTATTTATAATTTAAAAATATTTAGTTTATTTATTTATAAATTGTTAGTATTGAGTATTTTAAAGTTTACTTTTGATAATCTATTGCATAATTAATTTATGTGCTTTTATTTATTTAAAAAATTTTAAAAGCTTTAATATCTATTTATTTTTATATTTAATATAATCAATCTTCAAACATAAAACATCAAATTAAAAAATCTAAGTAGGAATCATCAAGTTTTGTTTTGTTATAAAATATCATAGCTATCAAAGATATTAACTAACTAAAATATTTATTTATATATATAAATGGACAATAAAAAACCTAAATAATTTATAGTTAATCCTAAGAGTTTTAGAGACGAAGACAAGCCTTAGTAAGAGGCTATATAATTTCATTAGTAGTCTCCGCGATTTAGAAATTCTAAAATGTAGCAATCATCTCAATAAAGTCCATAAAACGTAAATTAGTTCAAAGATGAAACTCAAATAAGTCCTTTACAATCTCCAAAAAGTTAAAAAAACTAAATTAATTCTTAAAATGTGTTTGGGTCAGGAGGTAAATTCTACAACTCAAAAGCTAGTAAGGTAGAATAGGATGAGTTTATGTTATTTGAATACAAAGGAGAAAAGGATTTTTTTAATAAGCTGTAATAAAAATTAAACGAGGCATCAAGTATGGGGGATCTACAGATTATTAAGTTATTCGAGAAAGTGTATAAGTTAGTGTTGGATGAAGATTTTAGTTTATCTTCTCTTTAAAAAACAATTGCTAGAAGTAACAGTAATTGGAAAGATCTCTTAAAAGTTAAGAATAGCACTAGTAGCTAAGCTTTGATTGCAAATATATTACCTCACTTTTCGAAGGCACTTTAAAGGAGGAGCTTGTCAAATATTTAAGATTTACTCAAAATAACTTTACTTTATCAATATGAATATTATGCTGGAATCGAAAAATAACTTAATTAGATTATTGATTTATTTACTAAAATGCTTTAAATTCCTCAAAAATCAGAAGAAGAGGATACTATCAGTAACCATGTGTAGCGTCTTGTACTTCTTAACATCCAAAGCTTTTGTATCCCTTAAATATCCTCAAAATTTTAGACAGAATTTCAACTAATCTTTAAAAGAATCTAAGAATTGATAATGCATTTCTTTAATTTAACAAATAATTAGTAAAACTCATCAAATCCCTAATCTTTATCTTCCTAAACAGCTGCTTCTACTGCTAGTAATGGTACAGATTCTTCATCTAGGAGCAACTATTACTCCTTCCTAAGGTTTCTTGTTACATTACTAAGAACTGGGCATATTGTACTGCTTGAATTAAAAGACAACAAAGCTTTTCTTTTAGATGCAAATAATTAAAAATTGACAGAAAAAGTATTTTTAAGGATATTTAAATATGTTTTTTTAGGTAACCCAACATTTCAATAAGTTATTTTTGGGTAGAATCAGAGCAGGATATTCTCTAACAAGTTGAGTAGTAGCTCTTAATTAACAGATTATACCAATGGAAGCAGGAGTAATTTATCAATGAATAACAGCTTTTCAGCGAGCAGCTAAAGCGAATGGTCAGAAAACGATGAAAATTTAGGAAGTAACGACAAAACAAAAATTGAAATTATTGAAGGTAAAGTAAGAAATTAAACATGTACATTGCTCTCCACTATCATTCGTTTATTTCCTGCAATAGTTAAGAATTAATGGTAAACTTTGATTAAAAGTAATAATATGACCAAAGATTTCATTCATTCTTTAAAGACTCACTCTTCTTTAGAAGAAAAGATAAACTCTTAAAAATAGCAAAGTGAACAAAAAAATATTAGTGAGGAAGAGACTAAAAAAGATGAGCTTGCTAAAATTACAAAGCTGCCTAATTGTGATAACAACATACGCGATTACTCCCTTTTATACCCAAATTATATGGAAGCAAGTTTATTAAGTTGTCTTATTTTCGAAGAGAATAACAAAATAAAGAGTAATGCTTTATAAACTATATAGAACTTAATAGAAAATCTTCCCTCAAAATAGCTTATATCTGGTTTAGAAATTTAAAAGTTTGAAAAATCAACTTCTTCTTTCAAACCATAGTCGTATCTAATATATCAAAGCTATAAAAATATTCATTTTACTCTAATTCACATGCTTTAAACATTGTGTACCAAACATATTTAATAGTATGATTAAAATAACAATTAAATTCTTAATCAGCAAGCTGATAACTTATTCTAAGGTTCTAAGGATTTAAAAGAAAAACCTTAAGCAGAGGATTTGTTTGTGAACGATAGTGATGAAGAAGTTTTATCTTTGTGCAATTAAATTTTAAAGGTTTACATAAGCTTATTCAACAGCACAGTTTAATTTGAGAAAATGCCCTTCAAAGAAGGAATAGATTTGATACTTAGACAGTTCATTTTGAAGGTTTTAAGGCACGTAAAAACATAAGATGCATCTCTTGAAGCTCTCCATTTAAAATATAATGCACTTTAAATATTAAATTGTATTGCTAAGTGCAATATTAGGTTTGATCTTTTTGCTAATAGGTATCTTCATGCTTTTTCTAATGAAGATAACCAGAATATTAAGCATAAAAATGCTTTAATGTTAAACATCTATGATTTATGTATAGAGGACATTCTCTTTAAAAATAGCTAATCAGATGTAAATAATGAACTATCATAGTGTATGCATGATATTTCTTTGCTTTAAAAAGAAGATGCTTTGAGAGAAATGATTTCATTAGAATCAATTTCTCTATTAACAAATTTATAAATTAATTACTTTGATTGCACACTATTATATGTTTAAGCATAATAGCAAACATAATAAAGCACATTTCCTTTATGGGTGAAGATTTCTGAGAAAATTAAAACATTTGAAGATCACAGAAATAAACTCGCAACTGATAAAAAAAGATTATTTTTATTATATGATTTAGTTGTTATGATAGCAGAGAAAAATAATTGTGCTGTTTAAATAGCTAAATAAGTAATGAACAAATAAACTTCTTCTTAAAAAGCAATAGACTAGGGTTAATAAAATTAATAAGATAATAACTAAGAAGATGCAGTTGAAAACATTCAAGATGAAGATGAAAACCCAGAAAGTACAAACTAAATTGATAAAAACTTGACATAATCTTTTGAACAAAACGCTGAGCTTGTTAAAAAATCTGAAGAATTTGATAAAATATTTTCAATTTACCTGATAAATAAAGTAAAACAGCTGATGCAATAAAGCATTGAATAAGAGCAAGGTAAGGTAAAAGAAGAGAGTGAATTGCCATTGATGCTGACTTCTTTAAATATGTCTGTTTATATTAGAAACGATCTTTGGCTCCAAAACTAGGATTTTTATACGTTTTTTAAGAATCAAATTTACAATCTCAATATTGTTTCATCTATTCGATTCTATATTTTAAAGACATTAGGAAGTTTGATTTCTTGGCCAATATTTAACTAGGATCAATCTAATTGTAAATAAATTTTAGATATTTTACTCAGAGAAAAATAGCTTATTGGTTAGAAAAAAACTTAAGCAAATCTTTCAGTTTATGCAAAACTTTCTTAGTCTTTGGCTAACTGGTGTTATTATGTGAAGGACTTTTCAATACTTTCATAAAAATCTTTATAAAATTTATTCATAGCTTTGTAAGATATTTCCTCATCTCCAAAAGATAAAGTCTCGCCTCATGGCTTAAGAGCTTTGGGTATCTTTTTAATGAAAATGAATAAAAACCTATATTTATCAATTTGCGAACCTTCCAAGGAGGATTAAGAACTTAGTAAGTTAATAATAGAAAACCTTTCTCACAAAAGCTCTAAAGTAGTATGGAATGCTTGCGTTGCTATATAAAATATTTTTTCTAATATTAATTGCATCCTAACTGAAACAAACAAAGTAAATAAGTTACACTTTTTTTTCTCCTGTAAATCTATATCTAGTCTTATACAATCTCTAGAAATGGTTCTTTAATCTATTAATAATTAGAAATCTCAATTTTATGCCCTAAAAGCATTAAAAAATATAATCAATCATCCTATTAGCTTACCATAATAAAATAATAATTTACACTCATAATAAGATATAAAAATTATCAATGAAAGAATCCCACATTTATTAAATGTTCTCACTGAAATAGGAAGTAATATATATTCTTTCCACCAAGCACACAATGCAAATAAATCATTAGGTGAACTTGTAGTGTAATTTTTGATATAAATGATTACGAAAGTGCACTCGCTTTTGTTTTCTAACGAAATATTAGTTGAATTTATCAAAGATAAGTACTACTAAATTATTTCATCATTTAGCTAATACATTTATTAGCTATGGAAAAATAATAAGCTTGATTTGCATTTAGCTGTTTTAAAAGAAGAATCTTACTAAGATTCTGAATAGTAAATATTTAACTTTAAATCTAAGAGCTTGTAAAATACCTAATTAAATACTAATAAAACAAAAGATGAGGAAGTAAATTTATAAAATATGTAAGATCAGTAAAACCAATCCAATTAATAAGACAATTATGAAGAGCTTTTGATTAAAGGCTAAGATGAATTCAAATGTGTATAGTTTGACTTTAACCAAATTAAAAAAGTAAAATTCCTAAAAGAGCAATTAAGCTAATTAAAAGAAGCATCTACAATACTACAGAAAGTAATAGATTAAAATGATGATTTAAGTGTATCTCTCACAATCTATGATCATATCAAGGAATATGCTTCAGTAAATTTAGATTAGGATATTGTAAAGTATTCTATACATTGAGTGGTAGGTTAGTTGACCTTGGCCTTGGTTAATTTATATTGAATAAATAACAAAGAAAAATACTATACTCCTTTTGTAACTAAATTTATATGTATGTTTATATAGAAAATTTTTAATTAATAAAATAATTAAACAGTATAACGAGAGAAAATTCTATCAAAAATATTTAATGTATTTTAAATCTTTTTGTATCTTCAATTAAATCTTATTCAATAGTATGTGATTTAAGAGATGGAATATTTCTTAAGATATTTTTTTGTATAAATTTTTAATTAAAAAAATAGAAACAACTAGAATGTTAAAGAAAATATAGTATTTATTGATTAAGCTCAATTTTAAAATTAAGAAAAAAAAATTAAATAAATAAGTAAAAAGATATAAAGATAGATCGGTAGTCTATTTAATATTTCATTAAAAAAGAGAGAAAGTGCAAATATATACAAACCCTTTAGTTAAAATAAATAATTAAATAAATTAAAAGTTATTATTGTTTTTTGAACTTTGTAAAATAGATCTAAAAAAAAGTATAAATAATATCACCATATTCTTAAATTTTAAGACTCCATTAAATAGTAGTATTAGTAGTAGTATAAAATGTTAAGCAAAATCAATTAAACTGTTTTAAGATATCACTTGAACGCTCATAAAAATTTATGTATTTTATTTCTTCTTTTTTAGATAACTGAGTAGTTAGCTATTCCTATTGCAATCAAAATTCGATCAAATCCTAAATAAAAAAACTAATTCAACAGAAATTTTTCTAGGATTTATACATTTAGTTATGGTGTTTAGTTATTGAATAACAATTATTTATCAATAAAAAGATATGAAGAATATTAGAGCCTTTTCTTCTTAGAACAACAATTAATAAAATAGCGAAAGTGAATAAAACGCAAATGGAGGTAGATAAACTGAAGGTGAAAGTGAATACGAATAAACAAGTAATATACAAATTTATAATAAACAAGCTTTGAAAATTTTTAAGAAACCAAACCCAATAAAAATATTTTTCAACTTCTGAAAGACATTCTTTCTTTCTTACTTTCTTTAATGATATATTTTGCTTGAGATTTGGTTACAATGCAAATACATTTAGTAATCATATGTTTAATATTTAGCTACATAAAAGACAACTAGCTTTCTTAGATAGGTTATGAGATTAGGATGGTGGACTTTTGTTGGTTTGTTTTCATATAATTATTACTTGGCTTAAACTTCAAAGAATCCAGAAAATGAAACAGGTAAATAAGAATGAATGAATCATTTTACTAAACGATTTATATAGCAATAGTTTTTAGCTCTTTTTGAAATTTTTTATATTATAACTAGGTTATGTTGGACCTGTTTATGCCTTATCAAGCAGAGCACAATAGAAAGTTTAAGATGTTATTGATGTATGCTTTTTTATAAAATATTTATTAGCCTGTTAAAAATAATGCGATTAATTTTATATGAATAGTTCTTCACAAAGCCTCCTTCAAAAAAGCTTTTAGTAGATTAGTTCGTACCTCCTGGTTTTGGTTTTGCTCCTAAAACTTTAGTACTTAATCTTACAGGTACTATAGTTCATACTGAATTCAAAGTAATATCATACAATCAAGGGAAATGAATAATTTAATGTTTATATACATAATAAATAGTTCGGTAAAGGTACTCAAATTAAGAAGAGACCTGGTTTGAATGAATTCCTTAATCGTCTTGCTGAACATTATGAAATTGTTATCCTTGGTGATGAAGATTCATTCGTAATGATAATTTTATTGCAAAATGCTGTGTTAATTATTTTTAAATGTAAAGTTTATTGATGAAGTCAGATAACATTTAGACCCTAATCAAAGAATATTCTTTGCTGGTTTTGGTAAAGAAGCTATGGTTTTTGACGGCAAGTACTATAAAGATTTAAGTTACTTGAATAGAGATATAAAAAAAATTGTTGTCATTGATTGGAACTCAGACTTCTATAAAAAACATCCTGAAAACGTTATTATTTTAGATAAGTACACAGGCAACTAAGATGATGTTCTCTTGAAAGAAACTCTTTCTTTACTATTGCGTATAAAAAAATAAAGTTTAATTTATTGAAATTAAATTGTTAAAAAATATAAATAATAGGTTTAGCTAGTCCTAGTATTAAAGATGTTAGACAAGAGTTAAGCAAATATGGTCACCACAATCCAGGAAAAGCTTTTATTGAAGAAATGTAAACCAAGGCTGATGCTTTGAAGTCACGTTAATAAAAAGGTATTGGTGGTCTTTTACTAGGTGGTAGTAATTAAAAAGCATATCCTTCATTCGCTAAGAGAGATGACTATTGAGAGATTATTCAAGTCAGCTAATGAATGAATGTATAAATAATGTTTTAAGAATACAAAAAAGATGCATTTATTTAATATTAAAAATATAGATAGATTTAAGTTACATGGCTTTAAAATAAATAGTGGATTAACTAATAAATGAACTAATTATCTTACTAGCTATTTATGCAGCATTATCTTAAATCAAAATATAAAAAATTCCAACAAGCCCAAATCTAAAAACTTTTAAAATAATATATAAATTAACATAAATTTTAATTATGATATTAAGAAGTATTCAAATTGCAAATTATATGTCTTAATGTAATTATTTTTCTCTTTTTTTCAATAATTCTTTCTCATTTTTTCTTTTTTGTTTGAGGCATTCACCAAAATTTTATTACCACTGATAAATAATTAAATATCATTTAACAAAACTTCTAGACATTAATGACTACAAGAAAAAATTTCAAAATATGCCAATTAATTCAATAGAATTATGCCAATATACTTTTAGTTATGTATATATCTTGCCTGAAATAGTGATCCTTATTTATATGTAATAATTTTTATAATTTTTTGGAAAATTTGTGAATAGCACTACCAATATTTTATAAACTAATAATATAGCTTTAAGAAACTAAAAAGAGTCTTAAACCAAAATATCATTTTTTAGAATCCTTAATTAGTAAAAATTAAATGGCTACAGAAAGAGGTCTTTAAATTCGTACTGCAATTAACAAGCAAGGTACTGATTAATTAAAAATTGATCTTTAGAATTCAAATATTTCATAGAATCTCTATTAACTACTTATTTGGCAAATATTAATTTTATTTTGATATTTTTAAATAAAATTAGGTTGGGAAGATGCTGAGTTTCCCATATTATGTGAAACTTGTTTAGGTGATAATCCTTACGTTAGAATGGTATAAAGAAACTATTATAAAATATGTTTATAGATCAGCGAATAACCATTTTTTGATTGCATAAATAGATGAAAGAAAAGCATGGACAAGAATGTAAAATATGTACCAGACCTTTCACAGTTTTTAGATGGAAAGCAGGCACTAAAGGAAGATTTAAAAAAACAGAAATATGTTAAACTTGCGCAAAGCTCAAAAATGTTTGTCAAACTTGTATTTTCGATTTGTAATATGGTTTACCAGTAGAAGTACGTGATAAGTTTTTAGCAGAATAAGCAGTACATATGCCAACACAATAATCTAATAAAGATTATTTCACTCATTTAGCAAATAATAATGTAACGAAATTCGTTTTTTTTATGACTCAATTAATTGTTCTTATAATTATAAAGTTAGATTAGCTTTCTCTTCCTTATGATTAAACTCTAGGAAACACCATTCTTGAAAAAGTTGCAAGATTGAAACCATATTATGAAAGAAATAAAGCAAGAATTTGTAGTTTTTGGGTAAAGGGTAATTGTACTAGAGGTGATTTGTGCCCATACAGTCATGAAAAAAGAGAAAATTAAGATGAAGATGATCCATTAAATAAATAAAACCTCAAGGATAGATTTCATGGTAAAAATGATCCCCTTGCTCAAAAAGTCATGAATAAAATTTAGAATCACAAAGAAAATGATATAAAGCCTCCTGCTGACCCAACAATTACTTCACTTTACATAGGAAATATCACATCAGATATCACAGAATAAGATTTCCAGTAAAAAATTTATAAATAATTGAAAACAAATAATAAGAAATCATATTAAATAAATAATATAGTCAGATATTTGTCAAATACGGGCCTATATAAAGCATTAAGATAATTTCATAAAAGAATTGTGCCTTTGTTAACTTCATAGCAAGAAAGGCTGCAGAAGAAGCTATTAAAGATTTATATGGAGATTTTAATGTAAAAGGTATATAATTAAGCATATCTTGGTCGAGGGCAGGTAAAAATCAATAGCAATAAAGTGAGAATTAAGGATAAAATATTTAACCTCCTTAAGAAAACCCTCCTTAAAAGAGTTAAACAGAGAAGTAAATAAATAAACTTGGAGGAATAGTAAACTATAGTGATGATGAAGATAACGAAGAATAATGATGATAGAATTGATAAAATGCTAAACAGAAATAAATTGTCACATAAATCTAAATACTAAAATATTCATTTTTGTATAAATTAATTAATAAATTTTATATTAATGTCTGTCATACTAAAATCTTTAACCTTTTTTAAAAACGAGTTAAAGCAAAAAAAAAAAAAAATTAAAATTAAATTACTTAAAAATACAAGTGTATAAGCTATTTCCAGAGTTCTCGAGCTCTAATTTTAAGCCACTTGAGAGCTGATCCTAAAACAATCTTTAAAAATTAAGAATTGAAAATAAATAAAAATTGATTCTTTAATTAATTTAAACATACTCATCAATTTAGAAATAAAATGTCTCTATCACTTATTCTTCGATCTTATAATAGTGTCTATCAGAAAGTGAATAAATATCACTTAATTCTCTCAGTTCGTCCTCGTTTGCATTCACAATTTTGTTTACATTTTTAACAATGGATATTATTTTGAGCTTATTTACTTCACATCCATCTGAATAGTTGCTGATTAGGTTTTAAATACCAACAGCCTTAATTACATAATCATCTTAAAAATCAATGTGAATCTATACTTTACTCCCATTCAGTTTTATAAATTGCCTTTTCCTAAATTAATTAAAAGTGAAAATAAATATATAAATAAACACACTTAGCACTTTATAATTCTTACTAATCCTAATCTGACAGAATGAAATCAATATTTTTATAAAACTCTTCTTACTCCTTTTAATGATAGTGAATAATTTAAAAGTGAATGATATTTATTTTTTTACATACATTGAAAAGAAAAACAGATTAAAACTTCTTAGTTTAAACTCCATAGATGAATGTAGTGAACTAAAGTTGCTTTCTTATTTTTGAATCTTTAAATCAAAATTTAAATTAAATGAGTTTATTTCTTTATTTTAAATTTACATTAAGCTATGTTTCTGAGCTTTTAATCTACTTCAAAAGTATACCCTTTTTTCATATCAGAACTTTTATCATAAAAGTAATCTTGTAATGTATAAATTAGCTCTTCTTTCTGGTTTTAGCAATTTTAAAGTTAATCATTTAGAATTTAATAATAATACATATAATTTAATTATAATCCCTTTTCTTAATTTAAATTATTTTCTGCAGTAAATTTATTTTGCTTCTCATTAATTATATGAGTCAAATTTAACTCATTTTTTACAGAATCTGTAAAGTTCTTAGCTTATATTTCATATAAAAGCCACTATTTCTCAGATTCCAAGAGGTAAATATTTAAATAGTCAGTGAGTATAATTGATATGAAAAGCAAAGGTAGTAAAAGACACCCTAATAACCTGAACAAGAATCTTTTTATTTTATGGAGGTCTTTAAATGTCTTTTTAACTTTAGTAAAATATTTATTTTTCAATTTTTTAGGTGTTTTCATTGGTGATTTGTATTTTATAATTTTAAATTTTAAATAATAATAAATTATTATAATATTTTGATAGAATAAAAGAAAATTTAATAATAAATTGTTAGCTAAGTGTGTCTCAAATAGTTTAAATAAATTATTTAAAAAGTGAATAATTTTTTAAAAATCAAATATTCTGTTTAATAAAAATTAGTTGAAGAAGTCATTTTATTAATTTTATAAAAAAGATAAAATATTTCAAACTATTTTTGTAAAAATTTAAAAAATTATCTTTTATTTTTGAATTAGATGACAGATAAAATAAGTTAATTAATAAAACTAGAAGTTATTTTTAGTTTTAACAACAAAATAAACTAATAAGATTAAATTTATATTGATATATTTCATTAAGTATTTTAGTATAAAGTTGATTCATATAAATTTTTTAGAATAGAATTAATAGTTTCTAGTTAATTTGTTTAAAATTTTAATCTTTTACTGTCATTATTTTAGTTTTCATCTTTTTCTATTAAAATCTAAAAGGAGGCCTTTTTAAATATCATGAGGAGGTATTCCTTTTTTAATCAACTCTAAATTAGATTTAGCTACCCAACAACTTCTAAATTTCAAATCAGCATCATGCTCGTTTGAAAAAGCTCTCAAAAATTTGTTAAAACTAGAAGGAAGACATTCTGGCTCTTAGGCATAACAAATTGAAAAGACAAGATACATAGAAGAAAACATTAAAGTATAATCTGTGCTTCTTTTTTTGATTATATTTCTTTTATATTAATAAAAGAATTAGAATTATTTTAGATATTAATTGAAAGTATGATGTTTAAATAATAAACTATCGATTAATAAAAATATTTACCTGTTACACATCGATTTATAAATACAATCAACAGCTCTTGCTAAAAGCATAACTCCCCAAATATTTCTATTTTATTTTTGTCTAGTGGCTAGAGCTAAATAACCTCCTAAAAATCCACTTATAAATCCCTAAACATGTTTATTAACTCCCTTTCTTCTCATAAGGCATAAAGAAGACTGCATTACAAAATTATAAACTGCTGGAAATAAAGCAAAACGTAAAGATTCTCCATTGAACAATGCTTTGATGATCATAAAGGGGTTTTTTAATATTTTTTTGAACTGAAGTATTGTACTAACAATATTTAAAGTAGTCTTTGCAGCATATCCTAATGCCAAACCTTTAAAGAATTAATTAAAAATATTGTATAAACACCCATCCTAATGAGCGCAGTCTAATGTTCTGCATGAATCCTATATGTTCAACTTTTTTAATAATTGGGATATCCTTAAGAATTTCTCATAAGCATAAGGCTTTTCTTGTTTTTCTATTTAAGTGTCTTATTTTTTATCTTGTTCCATGTTAATTATTTTGTTTGAATTTTTAATTAGTGAATTTAATTTATAAATTAGCAATTATAGCTCTTATTTTATAATCTATATTGATAAAGGCAAGCAAATAAATGAATTTTTTGAGAAAAGGTAGTTATTATTCTTATTCCAAACCATAACTCCTAATACTAAAGGATTTATTGTACTAATGATATTGTATCATCATTATATTATCTCACATCAAAAAAACTATCAAATTTTAATTTCGTTTACTATTATTCTATTAAATTCTATTGGTAAAAGTTGTCTCAAATAACTCATAAAAATTATATTTTATTGATAAATTGATTTAATTTGCCACTACCTAATTTACATCAAAGCTTAGCTTGATTGAATTGATTAGAAATTATTCATATTTCTTTAATAAAAAAAATAATTCTATTTAAAATAATCACAAAATCTTAAACTAATTATCAATTTACTTTATATTAATTAAAAAATTATCTCTTCTGTTTCTTCTTTTTGGTAAAATTATCATTCGCGATTGATTGATAGATAGATAGATATCAAACAATGAATTTTTGATCTTCTTTAACTTTCTTTTCAATATAAATATCTATTAAATTTATTTTTAATTAAATTAAATCTATCTATCAATAAAAAGTAATTAAAAGTAAGAAAGAAGTCAATTAATTATTCATATTTGCTAGAAAAATTGTATTATCGTTCAAAATCAAAGATTAGTTTGTTAGTTATTTAGCTTTTTATAAAAGAAATTAAGGAATTTTACAAATCAACACTTCATCTTTTTTTACTCATTCATTTTTAATTTATTTTATTTATTAAATTTAATTATTTAGAAACCATATGCAAACATAATCTATTTCTTTTAATAGAGATGATATATTTATTTATTTATTTTTATTAAATTTATATATTTAATCAAATTTTTTATTTTTGTCTAGCAATATTTTTGAAATTTTATTTTCTTTTGTTGCTTGGTGCATAATAATATTTTGATTATTCAATCAAGCAAATACTTAGAAGGCTTTATCACAAATGCCTGCTGTGTTTTGAATCATTCCATCTTTAACTTACCCAGAAAGTCTTACATACCCTTATTCTCCAAAATTACTTCCTAGAGAGGTTTTTATTTTATAGTATCCCTATTCAAGGTTGTATTCTACAAGTAGACCACCAACGTTTCTAGAAGAATAATTTGTATTAAGAACTCCTTCTTCGTAGAATTGCAAGTCAGTTCCATCTATTGCAATTACTACTGGTCCATTTTAAAGAGCTGCTAAAAGATCCTTGCAATTGTTTATTTCGGTATACTTAGAGATTGAAAAGGGTTGCTTTACTTAAAATTTACATTTTTTCTATTTGTAAGCTCTATAAGGATTAGCAACCTAAGAGGTTAAGCCTTAATTTAATATATATTATATTGCTTTTTCTCTGTCACCTCCTTAGCAATCTTAATTTGATTAATCACAATCAAGTAAATTTTGTTCAGAAATATCAGGAATTTGGCCATTTTTCAAAAAGAGAGCACTTTCAACACCAGCTACAGCTGCAAAAGCCCAACTGCTCTCACACATTCCTTGGGTCTTAACATCTGAAACAGCTTTCTTAGAAATCCAGTCAATTGAACTTAAAGATTAATCGACTTGTTATAGTAATTAAAAGCTACTTGGTTCTTACTCTACGACACCAAAGCTCATCTAAGCAAACTCATCTTTAGTAAGGTGAGTATATTAGGTAATACTTAAACCAGGTCTGCTTAAGATATAGACAAGATTCTTTGTAAAAATTTAAAATCTGCGCTTTTCTTCTTCTTCACCTGAATCATCGAAGTGTATTCTATAAGTCTTTTGGTATTTTTCCCATTCTTACTAGAAATCTACTTCATCATCCTCAAATTCAAGTAAGAACTTATTTGTATTGCTGTGATATATCATATTAATTGATACCACAGTGCAGAAAACCAAAGTGATGAGAGCAATATATTTGTTCATATTAAAGTTTTTTAATAATTTTTGTTAAAAACTTTTAATCTCTTAATAACAATTTTAGTTAATAAGTATTTATTTTATGAAAACACAATGTTTTTGGATAAACCAAATCAATTAGTATAAAATATCTATACCAGAACACCAAATTTCAATCAATTAAGCTAATTAAATTAATTCATTTTACAATTTTTATTAGTAATTTAATACTGTATTTACACAATTTTTTATTAATTTATAGAACAATTTTTTAGTCAACTAAAACAACATTTCAACTACAATTAGATCAATTTTACTTATTTACTTTTATCCAATAAATTTTAGTTTTAATATTATTTTTTTTTGCATATTAAATTAATATTATTCTCATATAAAAGAAAACAAAAAAAAGTAATTTAATTATTTGAAATATTTGATTAGAAATTAATTTATTCATATAAAATATTTTAATATAAAAAAATTTTTAGGATATTTCATATTTAGCAGATCATTGCATATTGAAGTTAAATAAAGTAAATGCTTTATTTATTTATTTATTTATATCTCTTTGTTTTGTTTTATTTAGTATTTTAATCTTTTAGTTTTTTTAGTTTGCTTTTATATTTTCTAATTTTAAATTTGAATTTTTTTCTTTTCTGTTTTGCTTTTGCTTTTATTTTTTTTAGTATCTTTTTAATCTTTTTATTTATTTAATCTTAAATTTTATTTTTCTTTTTTCTTTTTTATTTTTCCAAAGATCTCAAAAATTATTTTTTTAAATTAAAAGGCTCAGGATCACATCGCATCTAAGAAGGACAGCTCAAGCATCTGTTCAAAAATCTAATTTCAAAAAATACTTTTTATATATTTCAAAGACTAAGAGAGAATTTTCCAATTAAGGAGGTTATTGTATACGTATAATCCGATTAATAATAATAATTTTATGCAAGAAGAGACACTGAGTGCCCTTAGTCCGATACATAAGACCTTCCTGCATAAATTTTGGCTAGCATTTAAAAACTTACTTGATATTTGAGATTTTTTATTATTTTAATTCTCATCAAGTGGCTAGAATATTCGATACGGAGCGTAAGTAATCAATGTCGATTACAATTAATAAATTAAATATGAAATGAAATTTTAAATAAATAAATTAATAAGCTCACCTTCTTACCTTGGCGGTTAGATTTTTTTATAGCAAGCAGTAGTATTAGATGTTGTTGTATAGCAGTGTTGTTGTTATTTAATATGATTGATTATTATTACGAAGAATATAGTTTTCTTCGGAATTTTTCTAACTTTAACAAAGTTTAGAAAAATTAAAAATTATAAGGAAGGTTGGATCGAAAAAACTAATTTATATCAGACCTTTTAAAATCAAATTCAAATTTCAAAAAATTAATTAAAGTAAATAAATAATGGAGGATATTTCTCAAATAATTTACAAATATTTTAGTTTAAATAAATTATTTATTTTAAATAATCATAAAAGGCGAGAATAAAATTTTTTATCTTATTTTAATTTCATATCTTAAAATATTATAATATTTAAAATTTTTAATTAGAAAAGTATGTCATTTACAGAGACACATTCAAATATTAAAATTAATTCATATATCTTTATAATGTTATTAATAATAAAAACAACTAACTAATTGGGCAAACTCATTTAATCAATATTCTTTGTTTTTTATTATTTTTAAAACCTAATGACTTTCGTAAAAAAATATAAAGAGGGAAGAAATTTTTATTATTTTTCAATTTAGCAGGAAATTTTGTTAATTGATTTTGTTTTTATTTATTTAATTTTACTTTTGCTTTTATGGATCAATTAATTGATTAATTGAGTTAGATAAAAAAAAATTTTTATTATTTACAGAGACAAATAAAAATATTAAAATTAATTCATATATCTTTATAATGTTATTAATAATACAGATAATTAATTGGGTAAACTCATTTAATCAATTTTTTTTTTATATTTTAAAAGCTAATGACTTTTGTAAAAAAATATAAAGTGGGAAGAAATTTTTATTATTTTTCAATTTTTTAGCAGAAAATTTTGTTAATTCATTTAGTTTTTATTTATTTAAGTTACTTTTGATTTTAAGGATCAATTAATTGATTGATTGATTTTGATAAAAAATAAAAAATTGTAATTAATTTATTAAAATAAAAATATCAAAAAATAAAAAACAATCTGATCTAAGAAAACAAGAAGAAGAAAAAATAACAAAGTTTTTAAATACCACTAAGATAATTAGATTGAGAATCAATACTTAGATTATATCTTTCAACTATTCTTAAATAAAAAAATCATTTTGATTTAGGCCAAGCATCCTCTTTAGGATGCTAAGAATAGGATATAATTTATATTGATTCAATATCTTCTATCTATTCGCATACTTTCCATAGTTTTTAAAAATATAATTCTTAATTATTAGATTTAGATTTGAAATCAGAAATTAAGAAAGATAAGCTCACTTAATTATCTGTACGGAATTATCAAAAATTTTACTCTTTTATCCAAATATTTATCTCTCTGATTGAGATTATTGCATCTTTTTTGATATATAATTAGTATTTTTTTATAGGAAAAAGAAGAAGAAATATTCAAGACTCGCAATCGATTCTCGCAGCAGGCAATAAAAAAGTTAATTAAAAAAGATAAAAAGAAAATTTAAAAAGAACTAAAAAAAATAAAAAGGAAAGAAAAAAAGAAGAAAAAAAAGAAAAAGTAAATTAAACAAAAACTAAGAAATAAAAATTAAACATAAAGTAAATAATATAAAGTAAAAACTAATAAATTAAAAAGAGAGAATTAAGCATCTACAACTAGCTCTAATATTTTAAATAAAATATAAATTTAATATAAGAATGCATATGAATGGAATAATTTGTATCTTTTTAAATAATTAGAAATTTATTTGATTTTTAACTTTCAACTTTTGAAATTAAAACAAAAAACATTTTAACAAAAAATTTACAAAAATTAACATACATACTTAATCAAATTTTATTAATTATTTATTTTTCAAATAAAAATTTAAGTTTCAATTCAAATCTTCTTCTGTAAGTTTTATATTGATAATTGGCTTCTGAAGCTAAGGGTACTCATTCATTATTTTTTGTAATTACTCTAAGTTAAGCTTCCCTGCCACTTTAGGTTGACTGAAGCGTTTGGAATTTTTTGAAGCAAAAGGAACAAAATTTTTTTCCTTTTTTTATAAGATTTTATCCACTGGCTCTCTGCTCTAATTTTTTAACATTAAAATAATATTATATTTGTTTAATTATAAACTATTTTTATTTACAATAACTTCTGCCACTTCATCATATATTACTTCTGTTTTTACCCTTCTTTAAGGAGATACTTATTATTTAGCCTAGCTATTTTTTGACTGAAGCTCTATAACCTATTAATATTAAAATACTTTCAAATATCTAATAAATTTGATTGTGATTTATAGTTTTTTCAATAAAAAATAAAATTACATTTCTTTCTAATAGATTAACCTTAGTTAGTAGATAATCTACCAGAGGATTACCATTGCTATCCACAGCTTTACTTTCTCCTTAAATTTAAACGTTTTCCTCATTATTTTACATGTTAGTATTAAATACAATAACCTATTAAGCGCTTAACTAATTTTGTGATTTTTATTTCATGTCTACTGAATTTGAGTTTGGCATACTCCCTCTAAAATTATTTTTTTGGTTATTATTTAAATTATTTCCAATACTAACAAATTGATTTTTCTAACTCTATAGATTATTCAACTAATAATTATTATATGCAGCTTAATTGAATGGTAATTATTGGAATTACTGCTATTGCCCATAATTATCTTTTGATTCAAAGTTGTTTATATCAGATTTTTATATACCATTTGTTTGATTTGTAAAATTATTTCCAAAATTAGCTCTATTTTGTTGGTTGTTAAAACTTTAGCGTGGCTCCTATGAATTTGATGTGTTTGAATTTGTATTTTATTATTAACTTCTTAATCTAAAAAGAATTTCGTGAGGATTAAATGACATTTGTGGAATAATTTATATTTCACTAAGATTACTAAAAATAACAAAATTTATATTTTTAATATTCTCAAGTAATTTAATTTTTGATATTGAAAATATTAGATATACATACAAGCAATTTTAGAAGGCTAATATTTTTTATTAATTATTCAATTACCTTAGATTTTTTTCTGTTAATTACAGTAAATAATTTCTAATTTGAATGAATAAAAAATATGATTGATGTTCATCAATCATTTTTTCTTAAATTTCAAAATATTAATTTAACAAATATTTTAAATAACTAATTTTTACCTTATTCATTAAAAAAGATAGAAACTTAATAGAAACATTTTATAAAGTAAGCTTAATTTTGGTATGGACTTATACATTAATTTAAAACAATAAGAATGATTAATTTCATCCATCGAAAAAGTATTGTTGTAAAATCTTATGCAAAATAATATTGAGGTTTAACATTATAGGCAAAAATATTATATTAAGTTTTGAAATAAGCTATTGAAATGTTACAATCAGTCTATAAATTTAAATTATCAGAATATCTTCAGGTTAAAAAATATTAGCGAATTATTAGTCATCTATTAGTTGTTATTATTATTTTATCAAAAAAATTTATTAAAAATTAAAGTCTAGCAGCTTGCTTGCATTTAAAAGTAGATGAATGCCCCAAGGTACATTTAAAAAAGTATAGTTAATTAGCATTAGTAAAACTATGAATATAAGAACCACGTTAAAAGGCTTTAAGAAATAAAAACTAAAAGATCTAAAACTCTTACTAGCAATACTTCGAGTTCCTTAGACTTGAAGTCTAAGTAGCAAATGAGATTTCTAAAATAATAAATTGATAAGTTAAATGTGATAAATAAAGAAAACGAAGTTATGCTTGGGAGATTAGTTAATATAAACAATGGAAAGCTAAAAAGATTTGTTAACAGTGATTAAATAGAAGATTCTATGTTTAAATATATGTAGAAAAAGGCAGATGTAAGTGAAATATAGCGTAAGATTTAAGAAGAAAAGCTGAAAGAAGAGAATACTTAGATAGTTAGAAGATTAATTGAGCGTATTTAAAAAAATGAATAGATGAGCAAGGAATAAAGATAAAGAGCTATATCAGAATATCTCAAACAGCGTAAATTAATGCAAAAATATAGCAATTACTAAGCTGAACCTTCAAAAATAAATATCAGTTCTAACGAAAATAATATTTCAACAGAACATAATGAAAATAGTCGTTATATTAGAAGTAATAACTTGCCTAGTTAGGAAAGAGAATAAAATATTAGTCCAGGAGCTCATAGTGGAGAATTAAAATTACCACCCTTGTAAGAGCAAAAAAATGTGTTAATAAGTGAAAATGACATATCCTAACGCTCTTAAAGTAGCAAGCTTGCATTAAAAGGAACTCATAAAAATAGTATAACTCATGGAATTAATTCAAATAATGTTAGTCTAAATTCAGGAAGTGGGAATAAATATAATTATCAAGTTAAAGGTAACACTGAAATAAATAATGGAAGTCACAATTAGAGTAACACTAGTTCTAACTAAATAAATAGGAAGAATACTAGTAATTCAAGTTAAAAGTACGAATACATTGAGTAACAATCAGCTATGTATTAATATGAGGATCACAATACACTTAGTCATGTAGAAAATTTGAAGAGTAATACATCTTAAAAAGGAAAATTAAAAGAGAAAAAGCTACTGAATAATATTCTTTAAGAGTGCTATACCAAGTCAGATTAGCAAAAATCTTCTCGTTCTTTCGATTAGTCTAAGGTAGTTAGTGCAAAAAATTAAGAAGGAAATACTTCTAAGGTAATACAAACAAATGAATCTTCGGAGAATATGAATTTTTAGAAAGTCAGAAGTGAAAACACTTCATCAAAAAATAATACTGCCATAAATACACTGTAAGATATAGAACCTACAAAACCCTAAACTGATAATAATAATTCTGTAAAAATTGGTAAAATATTAAATACAAATCAAAATAAAAATATCAAACTTCAAAACTCAATTTTACAGAAAAATGTGAAGGATTAAAGTAACTCCAGTTTAGCTTCAATATAAAGTAAAAATAAAGGAAATAAGAGTAAAAATATCACATTACAATAATCGAATTCCAGCAATCAACATAAGACACCAATAAATAAACTTAGGTGCTCAAGCGAAAAAATAGATTTGGGATCAAATTAAAAAGTTTATAAAGACAAGAGAAGAATTTCTACAACAGCAGCTAATAATGATAGATACGATGATGAACCTGAGAAAATAAATATACCACCAAATTAAAAAAAATCTGCCAACTAAGATGAAAGAACAATTTATTAAAAAAGAAACAGCGCATAAGTTGTAGAAAACGAAGATATACCTTAAAGCTATACCCCATAGAAGCATAGCTACATTGAAGATGATTATCAATAAGAATACGAAATAGAAGAGGATGAAAGCATTTAAGAAAAAAAATGTTTAAAAGATAAAAAATAATAATAAAAACATTTAGATACATATAATTTTTACGAGAAAGATTAATAAAATGAATCTAAGTCTCAAAATAGGTATTAAAATTAAAAATAGTAAAATGAGGATGATTAAATAATAGATGAAGATTTTAATTTATGATAATTTCAATATTAATTTATATATTTATTTATAATTACTCTTTTGTAAATAACCTTATTACTAGACTAAGTTAAAATATGAGCAAATAATTAACTCTTTCAATTCATTCATGATTTTAGCATTTTAACTAAAATTCATAAATAGCAAACCAATAGAATAAATGATCAAAATACTAAATTCTTTTGAAGTTTATTTAATGATTTATATTAATTATACTTTTGTTCAAATCAAAATTTATTTATTTTATAAAGATAATTTAAATTATTGATTGCATTTATTGGTATTTATAAATGAGATAACAACAAAATTATTCCATAATCCTTGTTTGACAATATAAAGCTTTTTCATAAGATACTTTCTAAATTTAAAAACTTTAGCATAATTTACAATTAAAAAAAATAATTTTCTCATTTAAATTTCCACTTCAAGAAATAAACCAAATTCAATTGCAAAAATACAAAATTCAACTTTTGTTATTATTATATTTATTAATTACACTTTGAAAATGAATAGTTTTTAATATGATTTTAATTATCACTTAGTTTATTTAATTTGTTCTAAAGAAAGAAACTGTATGTTTGTTTGTTTTTTAGATATAAACGACTCTATTTTGGTTAAATAAAATTTTATATGAAATTAAATTCATTTCAGTGCAAATTTAATTGAATATGCCTGCTTGCAGTAATAGTATAATTTGACTTGCTTTAAAAAATATCTATATTCCCAAATAAATAATTTAGTTACCAAATATATTTTAGACGCGTATTAAATATATAATAACTTTTGATGATCATAAATCAAAAAAAATTTACTAATAATTAATTATTTATCATATATTTGGTAATAAAATAAAAAACATATTTTTTAACACATTCATGATTGTCGATTATAGTGATAGCGATCCCGAACCTGAATTTTAAAAAAAAAGAGTAGAAGAAAATGCAAATAGCAAAAGTTTTGCTATAGCAGTAAATGTTAAACCTGATGTAAATACTTAGAAATTGGAATAAGAGAGGGAAGAAAATAGATTAAGGTAGTTAAATTAGATTTACAATAGCGGGAATGGTGAATAAAATAAAAAAATAAATCATTTAACTGGCAAAGTAGAGAGCTATAATATGCATAGTTTTAGTTTCGATTAGCAGTTTTATAATTTTAAGAATAGAGGCTATGCATATGATCCTTAGTTAGACACAAATAGGATAGTTGTAAATGATGCTAAATTCCCAGAGCTTGCATAAGTAATACATTATGGAGGAAATGTCGATCCTACTATGCTTGATACCAAGGGAGCATTTATCTCTCAAAGCAACGAAGAGAAGTAAAAATAAAAGTAATTAAAATCTCTGAGAGAAAAAACAGGTACTGTTACAGATGGAACTTATGCAGGCCCATGGGCAAACTATTAAGGAGAAAATATTAAACCAAAAGAATTAACTCAAGAAGAGAAATTAGAATTAGAAAAAAAGAAAATTGAAGAATAGGAAGAAGCTAAGCTTAAAAAGGAAAAGAAAAGAAAGCAAAAGTTAAAAGAAAAGGGATTCGAAATAGACGACGATGATGATAAAGAAGATTAAGGAAAAGAAAAGGGTAAAGATAAAGAAGAAAACGCTGAGTAGTAAGAAGAATAAGTAGAAGGTGAAGGATAAACTGAAGAAATTAAAAAATAAAAAGATAAAGTAAATAAATAAATTAAAAAAACATTTTAATTTTTAGTATTTTGCAAAATACTACTTTGCAAAGTTTCTATAAACATTTATTTATTTACATTCTCTTTATTAATAAAATATTTTTTATCTATATAACTAGAGCGAAGTAACAACATCTATTTTTCACGATGCTGTGCCTTACTTTGATTATAAAGGTAGAAGCTATCTATAACCTCCTATTGATTTAAAACCAAGAGATCATGTATGCTATATCCCTAAAAAGCAAGTTCACTGCTGGTCTGGCCATGAAAAGGGAGTTTAAGCTATTAGATTTTTCCCTAAATATGGTCATTATTTATTATCAGCATCTTTAGATAGCACAGTAATTAATTAAATCTTTAAAATTACAATAATAAAGGCATTTATTTTTTTTAACAGGTAAAATTATGGGATGTTATGGGCAATAAAAAATGTGTTAGAACTTATATGGGACATAAATAAGCTGTTAGAGATATTGAATTTACTAATGATGGAAGACACTTCCTCTCTTGTTCGTATGATAAAAACGTTTTATATTGGGATACTGAGACTGGTAAAATTTTAAGAACCTTCAATATTAAAAAGTATCCATACTAGGCTAGATTTAACCCAGATGAGGGTAAACAAAGCTCCTTTATTCTTGCTTCTTCCAATAAAAAAGTGTTATAATACGATGTAAGATCTGGAGCACGTACATAAGTTTATGATGAACATTTAGGTGCTGTCAACACTGTTACATTTGTTGATTATGGTAGAAAATTCGTTTCTACTTCTGATGATAAAAAAATATTTTTATGGGGCTTTGGTATAGGTGTCGTCGAAAAGCACATAGCAGAGCCAGATATGACAGCTGTCGCTAATACTAATATTCACCCTACAGAGAAATTCTTTGCAGGCTAATGCTCTGATAATAAAGTAATATTAAAATAATTTATTTATCTTTTAGCATTTATGAATTAACTATTCAATTGATAATTAAGTTGTTCTAATTAAACATTTTTTTTTTAAATAGATTTAAATTTATGATACTAAAGGAGGTAATTTTAGACTAAACAAGAAAAAGTTATTTAAGGAGCACGTTTCTTCTGGTTATGCTATTGGTTTAGATTTCTCTCCAGACGGCTAGTTCTTATGTTCTGGTGATGCTGAAGGAAGAGCATATTTCTGGGATTGGAAAAGTGGAAAGAATTATAAAGTAATATAGGCTCATGATTAAGTCTGTATTGACATCAGATGGCATCCCATCGAAACATCTAAAGTAGCTACATGTGGGTGGGATGGTCTCATTAAATATTGGGATTGAAGCAGCATAGTTAGTTAGATAGTTATTATATTTAATTAAAAAATAATCAAAACGATAAAATTAATAGTATAAAGATATAATTAAAAATTTATAAATTTTAACAATAAATATGTTTGTTTTCACAAAAATAAATACTAACTAATTAATTAAGCTAGATATTTATTTATTATAAGTAGCATTTTTGATCTTAAATAAGTTTCATCTAAATATTATAAACTAAAGTATAATTAATCATATTGATTACTTTATAAACTACATATTTGTTCGTTCGTTAGTTCGTTATTATAGCTATAATTTAATTCATTTAGTTGCTAATCATTTTATATTTAATTTTAACTTGAATTGAATCAACAATATTGATAAATCTAAAAAATTAAAAATCCTGCTTTTTAAACTATAAGTTTGGTTTATCAAAACTAATTGAATAAATACACTACTGGAGATTTATTTATTTTTCCTATTAATTTAAGAATTTAATTTTTTATAAATGATGAGAATCATAGCAGTTTTATTTAATCTCTTAGAGGATAAGCTTTTTATTATAAACTAATTCTGATGCAATATTTAAGACAGACAGAGAGGCTGCTGAACAAAAAAATTTTAATAAACTGAAACTTAATTATATTTACTAAGAAAATATCATAAATGAATTTTAAACTCTTGGTAGGTAATTAATTTGTTTAAATTGTTAGAATTAAACTTTAGAAGAGTAGATTTTGACTAAGTTTTCTTAATAGTGAGAAGTAAAACAACTAACGAAATGAAAACTAATTCAGTAAAATGTTGAAATTATATTATAAGAAGGACAGATTAATTAAAGAAAAGATAGATAATTCTACGAAATTTGACTAAGAAATATTAGGTTATTAGAAAGACCATTAACCTCAACACAATACACTTATTACTAACTTTTTGTTTAACATTTTGAATATTTAATATTGTCAGAAAAATTTAATTTAGGCTTAAGTTGCTCAGTATTATATTTTGTGCAGCAAGTATGTAGGTAGGTAGGTAATACAGACTTATCAAAATTAATATTTTAGTTAGTTATTTTGATTGATAATCACTTTTTATTATTTTCATATAATTTTCCAATCATATCTTATCTCTTTTATACCTTTATTTAATATACATAAAAATAATTTAAACAAAATAATTCCTTCAATTATTTATATATTTTTTTTATTCATCAAAAAGCAACTATTTAAAATATGTTTAGCTAACTAACTAACTAATTAATTAAATATCCAGAGATGTAGGATATAATTCAATCAAATTATTTACTATTTCTTTTGGTTAGATTGTATAATATACTGAAGGCTAGTAATTTGTTTTTAAGAAATTAGAACTGATTCTCTGATATTAATATCTGTCTTTTTATTCATAACGATCATCTTAATATTTGTTAGGACTTCTTTTTCTATATTTATCATCGTATCTTTCATCTCTATCTCTATCTTTCTCGCTTCTGTCTCTTTCTCTATCTCTTTTATCTCTTTAATCTCTTTCGCGATCTCTATTATCTCTATCACGCTCTCTAGAGTCTCTATCGCTACTATATCTTTTTTTATCTTTCCTATCATAATCATCTCTTCTATCTTTTTTTATTAAAAGTTTTAGGTTTTGATTTCTAATTTTTTCTTTTTTAATTCATCTTTAAATATCGTTGATCTTTCTAAACAGAAATTTGTATTGCAATTTTTTTAAAAATATAATAAATACTCTTATCCTTAAATGCTTCTTGTTCTGGTCTTGTTATATTCTAAGAGACTTAAATCTTAGTTATAATATCTGAAACCTCTATATTTTATAAGAGTTTTACTTTCAACTTTTCTCCTCCTTAATCAGGCCAGTATATTTTAGATAGCTTTGAGAATGCTTAAATGGCATCTTCTTATTGGCAATACTTTTTAATAATTTGTGTTATTTTTATTTAAATATTTTTTGAATTCCATATTTAATCTAAATTTTTTGAACAAATGCATAAAAAAATATAATTCTAAAAATATTTACTGTTACAACACAGGTCCTGCTACGTTTATTTATCCAAAACTTTGTAGTCATACCATATTATTTAACCTATCTTTCAAAGTCTTTGTAAGTTTCAGGGTCAGCAATATTTTCTATTTGGAGACTACATTGATCTTCTGTATTTTTAAACTTGCGATCTCTGGAGCTATCATGGCTGCTATTTTCACGATTATTATGGTGTGAACTACTGTGGCTATGATGATCACTTTATCTTCTTCCACTCATTTAAAAGTAACTATGCTTTTTTAAATAAAGTTTTTTTATCAATCAAATTATAAATAATTTATTCTAATTATTTTCTTGGATTATAAATTTAATTATTTTCTGAAAATCTTTAGTATAGTTCTTAGACAATATTACATATATTTTTTTTTTTTGAATAAGATTAGATATTGTTTAGAAATTTAAATATAGCTATCAAAAATAATAATTGAAAATTAAATTGCATTTAGAATATACCAAATGTATCAAAAACTATTTTAATATATCTTAGTTAGATTATTTGTTAATTAATTAATTTTTTTGATTTTTTTTATTTTTGTTGATAGATAGAAAGAAAGAACATCATTTATTATTTTTTGAAATAGAAATAGATATCTTTATTCATGATTAAGATTGATAAAGATTATTCTAATAATTTTTGATATTAGGAACTTTAAATATGCATGTTTGAATTTGATTTTTTATCAAAAATCATAGGTTTGTCATTTTTCTATTTGAACAGTCTTTTTTGTTTTCAAATGAAATTTGATTAAATCTTTAATAAAAAAAATCACTTTTTATATTAAAAAATAAGAATAGTAATTGTCCTGACATAAATAGATATTTATTAAATGAATAAAAAAAACGTTAAAATTTAGGGATTTTTATAGAATAAACTTATTGCAGAGACGTCGACTGATCAATTAGGATAGTTTTAAGTCTAAGATCAAGGCAATTTTTATTAGAGATCTGTTTTATATTAGTAGAAAGAGTAATCTAGAGATAATATCCTCAATAAAGTAAAAGTCATCTATAATCGTCCAAAATTTGAAGTTGATTATAACTTATGTCTTCTAAACTATGAAGTGAAGAATTTTCCTGATACTGATCTTAGTATTGAATCATAAATAGCTAAAAAATAGGTATAAAGGAAAAAGGTATATGAAGAAAAGATATCTTTAGCCTAAACTCTTTTGAATTTACCAAGTAATAATAATAAATAAGTTTTTAACATTTAATTAAGAATATTTTTAACAATAAAAAGATGAAAATGTGTAGGACTTTTAAAACTAGAATGATTAAGTCAATTAGCCCTATTAGCTTAATATTAAATCAAATCCAAATTTAAATAATTAACCCAATTTGTATGAAAACTTCAAAGGCCAATAACAAAATATACCTATGTCTTCTTCTTATTTTAATAGCTTTAATAAGTCAACATTAGATGATATAATGAAATTTTCAAAAGAAACAGGGTGCGATTATCCGACCTCAAAAAAATATATTGATGAAAATGGAAATTATGTGCAAGCTATTAAAAAATATTAAGACGATATCTAACAATAATACCAGTAAATGTGAACATAATAACTTAAATTCCTTATGATAATCAACTTTAAAAAAAGAATTAACTTACTTGAATAAATAAATAAATAACCTATTGAAATAAATTTAAACTAATTTGTAAAAAGTTTTCAAGTTAAAATATTTTTAAATTCTACATTTTGTAAAGCTAATTAAAAACAAATAATACAAAATCAGTCAATAATCTTAATTAATTATCATATTTTCCATTTTTTAAAAGTAATTCTTAAATTTTAGAGAATTAGGTTTGAATGTGTATTTAAATCCTAAGAGATTTCTATTTGGAGTGCAGTGATTAAAAAAGAATTTTTAATTGCATGTCTATCTATTTATTATTGCAGATACTTATGCTTCTCTCAGCTTTTTTTACAATCTTTTATCATCAAATACATCCATTTTAACCTTTTATACCTTTTCTTCTATTGTTAATTTCAACAATTTTTTATCAACTATTTATGAAGAATGGGGATCCTTATATTATTTATTTTGCAATACCTTAATTTATGTTAAAAGTATTTTTTTTACTTCCAATAATAAATAAAATGTCTAAAATTTAATTACAATTGGCTGAAATTGATTCTTTTGATCAAGAATCTTTTAAATAATTTAGTATTCTTTCACATTCTCCATACCTTCTGGTATAGTGATTTATTTTAATATATCATCTGGATTAATTTCTATCGATAATTAATTTAAAAATTCTTAGTAAATTTAGATGTTTTTGATGTATTTACAGCTTGGGTCGTGATTGGCTGAATTTATTTCTTTGTCGTCTTTAAGTATTATTATTTGATGGTGAGCAGATATCTTTGTTGAAAACCTCAACTAATCTATTTTTTTGTACAAAATAAATTTTATTAAGACAAATAATCTTTTGTAAACACGATCTTACCTTACTGATCAGTTAATAGCCCTAACTTAGCAAGGACCATTTGGTTTAAATTCGGAATAAAATTTTAATTTTTAGAAAATAATTTGGAAACTGTGTAAATGCTTTATTGCATATTTTCTGATTTAGGATTCTCTGATTGATGAGATATTGATCTTTCATGAAAGTACTTTGCCTTTTCTATATCACCCTTCATAAAATATATAAAGCCTAATTTATCATATAAATCTATTTCAGTGCCTTAATCATTCAGATACCAAGAGTAATGAATAGCTCTTCTATACAGCTAAAGTGCTTAATTATAATCTTGCTCATCTTAAAAAAGTTATCCTAAAAGTATCAATGATTTCATTTTTATTTGAGGACTTCCCACAATTTCGCTTAAATTTTTCTAAATAAAAAAAATAACAAATGAAATTTGAAATTTTTAATTTGATCTTTATTACAAGTTGAATGAAAGAATACAAAGCATTATCTAAATCATGATTAAAATAATTTAGCTTTCCTAAAAAAGCTATTGTTTCAGCAAAGTTCTCCAAGTTCTTCTCTTAAGAAGTTTAAACCAAAAACTCTTTCATAACTTTAAAATAATCAATTTATTCATAAAATATTCTTTATCAAAATAATTTTTACTATTGATTGCCTCTACGAAGTTTCTTTTTTGGATAAATTAATTTAACTAAATTTCTTTTTGTTTAAGAATTTGCAATTTTTTCAGTTTCTCCTCTTGGATGCTTATTAATGGATTTAGCTTCTTGAACTTTTGAATAAAGTCATTTGCTTGATCTGTGATAGACTTACCATTTTCTTAATCTTTATTTGTATAAACTAAAATATAGCTCAATTTAAATAAAAAAATATACTTATGAAAGAAATATCGTTTTCCTTTGGAGGCAATTCGTTGTTCATTTGTAATACAAAGTCATGTTCTATTAAACTATTTTCATTATCTTACTACTTATTTACTTATTTAATTGGTTTTAATCCCTTAAATATTTTTTAAAAGCTATTGTTATTAGAATGTTCCTTCAATGGAAATAAAAAAGAAGAATCTTCAATTTATCTCCTTTTTTGAGCTTTATTTCTGACTTAACTTGAACTTCTCGAGTGATTGATATGTTTATCATTTTCTAACAAATTTGGAATTTCACTATCTAATATATTTTAATCAAGCTTTGGAAACTTTTCAAAGTGACTGAAATTGAAAGATCTTTTCTGAGAAATAGAAGTGCTTTAGGACTATACAGTATCTTTAAAAGAGAAATTTTTTGCAAATGATTGGTTTGTTTTGTAATTTTTTAATTCTATCATTTTGTTACCTTAAGGCGAAATAAAAAAGCTATCATAAGGAGTTGATATTTAATTGAATTCGTTTACAGGCTTTAACTTATTATAGGATTTCGAATATGTTTTATTTTCTCTTGCTTGCTTAAATTTTTATTTAATTTGATACATATCTATCTTCTGATTTGTTACTTCTGGTTTAAGTTCTGTTTCTTTATCTTCAAAGTTATCTTACTTTAGTTACCTTAAATTTTAACTTCTGTTATTTTATTATAAAGCCCTTAAGAGAATATTATTTTTTTTTTAAGTTGAATTATGTTAATTTGCATTTAGATTTTACTCATTATCTTAGTTATTACTACTTATCTAAAATCCATTGTTAGTATCATATTTATCTGTTCTCCTATCAATGATACTCTTAGTTTCATTAAACATCTTATTTCGAGATGGAAAAAAAAATCTATTTTCATCACTTGATGTTTGAGTTTTCTGTTTAAAACCCTGGTAAATAGTCTATATATCTTCTTTTGTCCTTGCGAGTAGTGCTAAGCTAGAGTGGCTTGTATGGAATTTTTATTAATAATTAGTTTATCTGTTTATATTCCTTTAGGTACCTTTATTTTGCTGAAAGCTTTCTTCTTAATTTTTTGAAAGCTTATCATTTTTTAGCTTCTAATCAAACTTGTCGCTTTTTTAAATATGTTCTATTCCTTGGTTCTGTTTTATGAACATATTTTAGAAGAAAGTTGCAGATTTTGATGGATAATTTTTAGCTTTGATATCAGAATTAGTATTAAAAAGCTAGTTAAAGGGTATCTGATTAAAATTTAAAGAGGATTTATTGTCTTAGTTTCTCAACATTTGGAAATAGATATTCTACCAATAATCTCTATTTAATTCTACCAAAAACTTTAAATTGGATTACTTTGAAAAACTAAACTTTTTAGTTGAATGTGAGGTCCCTGACCAAATCTTGAGAAAAATAAGATTAATTACAATGATTTTAAATATATCTTCCAAAATCTATCTATGCTAAGAGAAAAGCTATGATTTATTTCTACAAAGAAACAATAATAATTTATTAACAATTTTTAAATTATTTGAACTGAATAAGAAAGAATGATTAGATATCAGTATCTATCGATTTAACTTGCTAAAATGCTTAATTAAATTATGTTCTTAGTATTTTTTAGATTTTATATTACAAACAGATAGTATAGTAAAATATAAATTAGAAAGAAAAATACTAAAAGACCCATCCATCTACAAACAGATAGTTAACTTTTTTTTATCAAATTAAATTATTTTGTTTAAAGATAGTATATTATTTCTAACAAATTAATTTTATTTAATTTTAGCAAAATAATTTTTTAAAGATTCGTTCATAAATGTTGATTTTATCAAATATAAAATAAAGTTTTCATTAATAGTCTTTTAAATTTAATAAAATCTTTTTTAAAACTTTTGAAAAGTATTACTTATTTTTTATTTTAAAAAAATATTGATAAACACTTTATTTATTTCATTTTTTTTTTTAAGAAATCGACTTTTAATTTCTTTCGAAACCAAGTTGGTGTTTATTTAAAAATGGAATCAAAAAAGATTACTAACAATCAAATTTACTTTAAAGTTTTGAAATTAAAATCTTGCGAAAGTAAAAAAAATAATTTTATTTTAAAAAAGCTTTTTTATTTTAGAAAATAGAAATATCTTATTCTTTAATTTTAATTTTCTAATTTGTTTTAGATTAAAGTTGTTGTTTGTTAAATAGTGTAATCTATAGATATCTATAATAAGTCTTTACTTGAAAATTTTTTTTAGTTCGTTTGAATATGTGCTAATTCAACGTATTCTGGATTTTTTACTACAGTTTTGCTAGGTAATAAAAATCCAAAAATAAATACAAAAAGGCAATGAAAAATGAATAAAATTTTGATATATTTTTGTTTTTAATTTTACTTGCATTTTGTAAGTTAGAAATGTTAAAATTTTACAATAAAACAGATTTTTTAGAGAATGTCTTGATAATTTTTTTAATCAAATAACTAATAATTTTCTTTTAGATATAATATATTCAATTAAAATTATCTAAAATAAAGTAAATGAGTCTCTATAATTATATAAAAGAAGGGAATACAAGTGAATTTAATATTTTAAATAACAACGAGCTCAGTCAAATTAAAGATGACCCTTCTGAAATTATGAGGATGGGAGATAATAAAAGGAAAGCTTGCTGTAACCAAATACTCTCGAAAGAATAAGCAGCGCTAAGCATAAGACAAATTCAAAGTGATCCAAGCATAATTATAGAAGATCAGCAAGTGATGTAATAAGAAGTTGTAAATAATATAAAAAAACAAGAAAGTTAATTGACAATAAACTCGCTTCCAAAAAAGAGAACTTACTTAAAAAACTATAGCAGCTAAATCCACATAGGTCTAAATTCTACTTCTAAAATTGACTTACATAAGTATCAATTAATCTATTAACTAATTTATTTATTTACTTACTTACTAATTTATTAACTTGCTTTGGATGACTATTGATTATTAATATATATATTAAAACTTAATTTACATCAAATTTTTTGTATTTTGTCTTCTTATTTTACTTTCTTTTTATTAGTGGCAATAACTAAATATTCTTTGATTCTATTTATTGCTTATTTTACTGAAACAAGTATTTTCAATTATTTTTTACTGCTATAAAAGTGATATTAACGACTTAGATGATAGATTCAGGGGATTGTCAGAAGATGAGAAGCAGCTAGCAATAAAAGCAGAATAAAAAGCGATTGTAAAAAATAGTTATTATGAAAAATTTATCCAAAGTAGATCTGATATTAAGCTCTTCAAAATTAATTCTATGCTTTAAGCTTTAAATTTGGTTGTGATCGTAGCTAGTTTTCTTGATTCTATTAGAAAATATGGTTAACAATACAAGTTCAAAAGATTAAAAGAAACATAGTTTTAAGTAATTGGGGATCAATCTTCTAACTACAGGTTTTATTTTGACAATAAATACTTTATAGGAAACTAACCATCTCGAGCAAGACGGCTTTTTATTAGAATATAATAATCACTGATTAATTGGAAAATATGTATGTATTTACTTATTTATTTTAAATTTAATATTACATCATTAAATGTTCTTAAAGATTTTACTAAATGAAAAAGATAGATAGATTTGGATATTTTCTAAATTTTACATTTCTTTAATTAGTAAAAATTTAGGATAGTATGTATTACTGATAAATCTTCTATCGAATTACAGATAAAAATTTTATAATATATAGTTTATTATCTTTATAACGCGATGCTAAATGCAATAGACTGGAATAATTTAATCATTTTACCTGATTCTTTAACTAAAAAGATCTGGGACTCATACATATTACTTCTGCTCAGCTTGAATATATTTTACATTCCTATCAAAATTACATGGGAAGAATAAAACTTGGGTGGCTTCTAGCTAACATCATGGGTACAGATATTTCTTAATGATTTACCTGGTTGGACGTTCTTAGCAGATATTATTTTGAATTTTAACACTGCGTACTTTAGCAAAGGATAAATTATATATAATAGATCGAAGTAAGTATTTTAACCTTATTTATTTATTTTTATTCGAACCAAGCACTGTTTAAGCTTTAATTTTTTTTTCTTCCTTTATTTTTCTATAAAGTATTACTGAAGCAATTAAAAAAAGATATTTAAACACTTTTTTAATAAATTAGAATTATAAAAAACTATTTAAAAACAAAATTTATTGTGGATTTGCTAATAGTTGTCCCTTTTATTATAAGTTTGAGGTTAAATCTGATTCTCTTGAATTCCGTTCTAATACTGCGTACGAACAAAATGTTCAAGCTTGCTAATTACTTTGAATAACTAGTTAATTTTACTCCTAAGCAAACCGCTCTTTATAATTTATTTAAGTTAATATTCACAATTGTATTTGTAGCGCATTTTGCAGGATGTATGTTCTTTTTTGTTGGATCTATTGAAATGTAGACAGATGTAGTATCTAAGACTTGGATATAAGCTGCTAATCTTTAAGATAGGCAGTGGTACGAATAGTATATTACCTCTCTATATTGGGCCGTTATCACTATGATAACTATTGGATATGGTGATGTTACTCCAATTACCATTTATGAAAGAATTTATGTCATATTTGTTACACTGATGAGTTGTGGTGTTTTTGCTTATTCTTTAAATTAAATAGGTAAAATAAATTTATTTATTTACTATTTAATAAATAGAAAATTATTTTCAATTCACTCTTATTATTTTAAGTAAATCATGATTATGTTTTCTAATACTAAAATAGTATTTAAAAAATAAATAGCTTTCAATTCATTTATAAATTCTAAAAATAAACAGGTCTGTTAATTTAAGCTCTAACTAAATCATCAAATTAGCTCAAACAAAAAATGAACATGCTTACTCGTCATTTGAGACACAGAGGAGTAAGCAATAGCCTGCAGATATAAGTTAGAAAATATTTTGAGTATTGGTATCAAAGTAATGAAGAAAACGATGGAGAAGAATGTGATAAAATGATAGAAAGCTTATCGAATAATCTTAAAAAAGAAGTTCTGAATGATATTAGGAATCGTCTAATCTTGAAAATTCCTATTTTAGTAAACAATTTTTCACCTAGTTTTCTTAAAAATATAGCAAATCATATAAAAACAAAACGCTCGAAGCCAGAAGAAATCTTGATTGATGAAAATTAAATTAATGACAAATTATATTTTTTAGCCAGTGGATAAATTGTCTCCTATATTAATATTAAAAAAGATGACTTTTAACCATACACAATTCTTAAAAATATCAAAGTTAACTCAATATTTGATCAAATATCTTTCATGGGAGATCTGCCTAGCTTAACTGGATATAGAAGTGTCGGTTCTTGTATGCTTTATTACATTAATAAAGAGGATTTTAATTAAGAAATAAAAAACTTTCCTTTGGACTAAGAAAAGTATTAGCTTATCAAAGATAATATTGTTATTTACAAAAGCTAAAGAAATATAAATACTAAATGCAATTTTTGTGATAAATACACTCACTCTTTCGATTGCTGTCCTTATGTTAAGTATATTCCTTACAGGGATAAAACTTTAATATTATACAGAGTTTCTGTAGAATCAGTTCGTAAACCACAGGAAAGAAGAGAATTTTCTCATAAAGTATTACCATAACTCCGTTAATCTAAAGAAAGAGCTGTTTAATATTTGATTGAAAAAAATCCTTATCAAAACGAAGAAGAACTTATAGAAAGATTAGAACTAGTCAATTTTGGGGAATAAGAATTTTATGAATAATATATTTAATATGAAAATTAAACAAATAGAACCAATCTTACTTATATTTAAGAAGAACAATATAATGTAAATAATGTTAATGATAGTGAGCAAGACTTTTAAAAGCAAAATAGTGTTATAATACAGCAAGAAATTAATTCTCCTATTCATAAAATTCATCATACAAATGTTTTTCAAATGAACAGAGGATATACTAATCATGAATCCTCTCTCATAGCAGCTGGACTAGGGGCAGAAATTACGAGTAATTTCGAACCCACTTTGATACAAAAAAATAACTCTAATTTAAATAGTTTGATCTCAGTCCACGATCATATTTATCAGTAACAACAATCATAATAAGCATAACCAAATGTTAATGTTTAGCCTTAAATCCTAAATTAGCAAATTGTTACTCCAAATGTTTAGACTTAAACGGGCTAATAAGTTCTTGAAAATTCTATAGATAATTATTAACTTACAGATTCAAGTTAAGCAAACAACGGCCTATTGAATATTCAAACCCAGAACATTAATTTTAGTGCTATGAAAAAAAAAGCTGTTGTAATTGCAAAATCTCCTTAGCTTAAAAAAAGAAATATTGATTTAAATATATTGATAAAATAAAGTCAAATTAATGTATAATAAAATTAACTTAATAGTAATAATAGTTAAAACAATTTTTTCCCTCTGTAAATTACTGCATCTCCAAGATAATAGTCATCAAAGTTTTGCTACATCGATATTGGAAATAGAAGAAAGACTATTGAAGAATCTGAAAATAGGAATTCAGAGGATGCACAGCTTTGTAGCGCAGAGCTAATTAACAATGTGATTAGCCACTAAAAAAAGAAATCATTTCACAAAATCCTATCCTCCAATGACCAATAAGCAGCAGAAGACTAAATGGTATTGGATCGAAAGCTAGCTATTATCAAAAACTCTGAAAAAAAAATGTAGAGTGTAAATTAGATATAAGGCTTTTAGTTTTCTGTAAACAGTTTTGAATAAGATGGAGGATAAAACCAAGCAAGGAGGAATTCTACTAGTTCACGCTAAGTTTCTATTCAATAAATACCTTAAAGCAATACCTAATTAAATTAAAATGAAAGAAATTAACATTAACTACTCCAACATTAGTAATATATTTACTCTCATTCATTAAGCAATAATTAAAATATGCAAGCAATTTAAATATCTCAGGCTTTAGCTCAAATTCAAAAATCTGAGTTCATGCCTCTTTTAGGGTTTGATAAAATGAAGGAATATAATATTTATTATCCTTCAGGTAATTATTAGAAAACTATTGATAGAATTGAAAATATGTTGTAGAAACAAACTAAAAAGAATGGCAAAAATATAGGTACGTTTAAAAAATCAGTTAACAAAGTTATATAAATATGTTAACTACAAAATATGATTCTTAAAAAATAATCTAATCTTATAAAAACTGGTACACCTGGAACAAAGAAGAATGGGAGTCTTCTTTTAAACCAAGACTCTATCAGAATAAGAAACACTATATTGCACAAGAGAAACAATTCCCATTAACAGTCGAGCTTTTAAATAGCACAGCAAACTAATTATTCCACAAAGTAAGAACAGGAAATTTCAGATACTAAATGAATGATTCAACTAAATTAAAATTACTAAATTTATGCTTACTAAAAATAAAAAAATAAATTAATTTATAACAAAATATTTCTAATTTACAAAGAAAAAAGTTTAAATCTACAAAATTAATTTAATTTAAATTATAAAATACAAAAAAATTAATTTTTATTTGTAATTTATTGTCTATTTTTCTTCTAAATACAAATAAACCTTTTCATAAAATGTCTACTTATTGTTTCACAAATTACTTTATTTTTAATCAGATTTGGCAACAAAATTTACTAATTTTAGTAATATAAGGCTAGCTTGTTAGTAAATTAATTATTTTATTTAATTATTATAAAATTAAAAGGTTTATTGATTTGTATTTTTTAAATTTTTTAATAAAATTAATTACATCAGAGTTTATTTTATTAACTAAAAAATAAGTTAATATGTCAAAAATAAAAAATATTTTAAAGAAATATATTTTTTACTTGAAAGCAAATGCTAAATGTTATTTATTTAATTATGTTTTCACTTGAGTATTTCTACTATTAAATAAATTCAAAATTCTAATGTTCAGACTTAAATTTTTTATGCATACATAAATAGTAATTTAAACATATTAATTATATTTTATTTCAGTAATAAATGTCATTAGATTTTTTTAACTTAAAAGATGTGAACTAATTGATTTATGAATAAGAAGTAAAAATTCACTACCATGCACAATAACGTTGCATACTAGTGGGCTTTTTAATGCTGAAGTTAAGTTAATTATAAATTAGTAAAAATCCTAAACCTAGTATAAGTGCTGCACATGCCCCAATCTTGAAATACTTTGATCTATACCATATATACCATTAAATTATGTTTTAATATATTTTAAATATAAATTTCATTACTTTGGATGCTATATTTATGCATATATTATTGTTATACATAGGCCAGTTAAAAATCCTCCTATATTGTAAAAAAGCTAATTTGAATTGATGTTATAAATAAGGTAATTTACCCAAGTGAGCTGCAGTATCTATTATACGAATGTCGCTTTCATCTTAGTTTTCTTTTTTCACGCCTTGATCTGGAGATGAAGATGAACCAAAGAAATTTGCAATAATCATAATTAAAATATAAACCACATAAAACAGTTTTTAATTTTTATTCATGCTTTGGTTTTCTAAGAGGAATAATATCATTAATGGGAACATACCAAATAATGAAGAAGATGCTCCTACTGACATTTACTCAGGCTAGTTAAATCCAGAAAACAAATTACCTCCAAATCCACTTAAAATGTAGAGAAGCACAAATTTCTTCAATCCAAACTATTTTTCAAGGGTGAAGGCATAAAAGAAAAGCCCAAAAGTATTAGAAAGAATATGAGGAAATCCACCATGTAGATATATAGGAACAAAGTAGCGATGAAATTCATAGTTGTATGTAATTGATGGTTAGAACTGAGCTCCTGAGTTGAATAATAAGCAAATGTAAGAGTTATCAGTAAAAGCTGCAATTGCTTTTAAAATTAAGAAAACTGCCCATACTAGCAATAAATTTATAGCTGAAAAGCACTTCCATGTCAAATTCATACCACCTAGAATATTAGAAGAAGAAGATTATCCATTATTTTGCGCATCTAATTGAGAATATCCTATTCTTTGTTGTTAAGGTGCCTACTGCTTCATCCATGGATTATACTTTCCATTTTGATTATATCCTCCCATACCAAACGATCCTCGACTTTCATTATTAGTCGAATTACTATTAGTTTCGATATCTCTGAAATTGCGAACGTTAGACATATTTATTTAAAATAAACTTTTCCTTTTTTTAAATATTTTTCTGAGGTATTTTTAGTTTATTAGTTAGCTAAAATAGATTATTCAATATTTTTTTATTTAATTAAAATCCTACCTATCTATCTATCAGCTTACCTACTACCAAACTTTTTTATTTAAAAAGAATAATTTATTTAATGAATGAGTAATTTAAATTGAAGAATAGTTAGTAAGCCAATTAATTAATAAATTGACTTTCGACTGTAAAAACAATCAATAAATTAAGTTCTTTATTATTCAAAAAAATATATTTATAAAATTTGTTAATTATATGATATCTATTGTCTGTCCTCTTGTCTGTAAAAAAAATTTGTTTAAGAAAAGCACCATTAATTAGAATTATTTTTTATTAAACTTTGAATAACAAAAATAAAACAGATATAGAGATACAATAAAATTCAAATATTTAAGAGAAAAATTTTAAATTTCTAAAATTTTTTTTTTTTCATGCAAGTTGGCTACAGTCTTCACCCTTGAAACCCTTATAGCAATTACACTTTCCGAGTCTGCAAATACCTTTTCCAGAACATGAGTAAGGACAAGCAGAAGGTGAAAAACAGAATCTAAGAACATCTGGGCATTCAACAACACCTTTTCCTGGTATAGTGATTGATTTAGTAGCAGCAGTACAAGCATACTCTTAACCAAATACTTTGAAAACAACTTTAGTGGTAGATCCACTGTAATCACAATGAGACTCAAAACAAAGAGATTTAACACCTATCCAACGTGCTGAGTCAGCTACATTAGTGTTAAAGCATCTTGCTTTAGGGCCCCATGCACCACCTGATGATGAGAAGACTTTTTTAGTGTTTTCATCAGGGAAATTACAGTGTTAATTTGAATAAGCCTACCAATAACTACATTTATCAGCTAAAAAGTCGTTATCACTACAAGTACCAGGGCTTACATAGTCGTAACTACATGCATTACCTTTTACAGTACAGAATTCTTTTGTAGATTTAGGGCATTAAAATTCAACAAAATCACACTTTTCACCAACACCCCATGTTAGAGTTCCAGCCATATAATCAACAATTTAGTACCAGCCTGATGCAGTGAACATACCAGCAGTAAACTTAGAAAATACACTGTCGTATAATTAAGAACCTGTCATCATTTCATTACCAAAAGCCTTTCTTTCCCAGTGAGTACCAACAGTAGCAGGACCGCCTTCGTCTTCAAGAGGGACCTTTTATAGAGTTGGACATCCAAAATGATCCTAAGCTAGCTTAACAATAGAAGGAGCTACAACATAAGACTTACCATCAATAGTTTTAACTGGGTTTTTTTCAGCTAAGAACTTGTCAAAGTAATTGGGTGAGAAAACTAATGAATGAATAACTTCATGAGTAAGAATAAAAATCCATTTTGCAAGGGCCATAGGATCTTTAGAGGCTAAATCTTTATCGAGCTAGTTCAAATTAATATTCATGTATGCAACTGTAGGTCTTCCACTAGCCAATCCATATGGATCAGACTGAGGACAGTAACTTGCATAAGCAAGTAGATTACCATTATCTCTAAATGCTTAGACATAAAAAATGAGATCTGCGTTTGCAACACCAACATTAATATGTTCAGCAGGAATCTTAATATTAGCTTAGCCACAGTTTTTTGACTTATAATAAGGATCTACTTTAATAGGAGCTGTTAATCTTTGGACTTTAACCATCTCTTATAAATGATTCATAATAGGAGGGACAACTTGAGTTTTAATGAAGCTTTAAACGCTGCTTTGTTATGAAGCTATATTACTATAATCCATGAAGATTCTAATATTTTTGAAATCTTTTTCAATAGGAAGAACCTTACTGATGTCATCAACTTCAAAAAGACTTTCGTCAAAAGCCTATTTAGGTTAGTCCAAAAGTTTTTCTTCCTCAATAATCTTGTTGTGTCCACATTCGTGATCATATTTATGAATATATCTGTGAATGGAAGAGTCGTTAAAAGAAAATGAATGCTTCTTAAAGAAGTTCACACCTCTAGTGAGTTCATCTTCGGCGTTCTCATTGTAAATAGCAATTATTACTACGAAGGCAACAAGGAGACCTACGATCAGAGATATTCTTTTGATGTTATCTTATCTCATTATCTTTTTTATTATAAATTGAAAATTTACTAAATCAAAAATAATAAATTAAATAATATAAACTTTGAAACTTTAATGTATTTAAATAACGCTGAACAATTTTTAAAAAAACCAATAAAGGCAGAAAGATATTGATGTAGAATAAATCTAATCATCTTTAACAATTTTTCTTCAAATAAATTCAATTATATTGCAAATACTTTATAGATTTAAAATAAAAAAGAATGATTTTTCATAAATTCGTGGCTCTTAAAATTCTAGCTGCAATAAAATCAGATTTAATAATTAATAGAACTATGAAAACCTTTTTAATATATGCTATCCAATCAATTTTTTTAAAATATCTTTTTCATTTTCGTATCTTCTACTTTTGAATTGTTTAGAAATAAATTGCTTTTCCATAAGAAATAAACTTTAAATTAAAAACCATAGATTTTTTAATCTGTAAAAATAAAAATTTCTTTTTAATTTTAGACAATTATGAATTTATTTAAATATAAGCGTTTTTGTTATATCCGTTTCTGTCCCAAAGTAAATCAGATAACAATAAAAGTATGAATTTACTTTCCATAAAACTTCAAAAGAACTTCCTAATTCTCAATTTTATAGATATCACAAAAAACAAAATACAATAAATAAATTGACTTAGTTTAATATATCTTCTATTTCATTTATTTCATAGATAGTTTTTTAAATAATTGGTAGATATTTGAATCAATTACTATCTTTAATTATTTAAAAAAAAATTTTTTTAATTGAATTTTATATCAAATAAAATATTTTTTGATGACTTATGTTTTAAATTTTATTTAAATAAGTCTTAAACCGCTTTATTTAAGTGTTTTAATATATAAATTAAACTATTCTGTAATAAATTTAAATATCATAAAGAATAGGTGGAAATAATTTATTAGAAAAAGATAAAAATGGCTAATGTTTAAATCTGTTTATTTTCTATTGATTTTATTTTACGTTATTTTAAATAGCAAGAGTAATCCTTAATTCATCTAAATATATAAATATTATTTAAAATATATTATTTGAGGGAAGTATATTTATTGTCTTTGAAAATATTCATTTCTGTTTATTAGGTTTTAAAATAAAGTTATGTAATATAATTAATAATGTAATAATAAATGTCTTTAAAGTAAATTTTAACTGAGCTGTCATCAATAAAAGTTAAAAAATATTAAAAATACAAAAAGAAATAAGTTATAGAATGTACAACATGATTTTTTTCATCAACCCTCTTATTATCTTGATAGAAGATAGAATAAGTAGGAAGCAAAAATATGAAAATATCGTGTCAGAAATAAACAAAAATATACTTAAAGAAAATTTAAATTAAGTTGTTATTAATAAAATTTTAAAGATATAATTAAAAGAAATTATGATCAATTTAATAATTTTCATCAATTTTATAATAATTTAAAAGCAAAGTTATGTTAATAGGATTATTCAAAATATTTTATCAATTTATTTAAAAAGGTTTATATTTAAAATTAAAATAAAATTAACTCTATCACATAAAATAAATTTGTTAATTTAGTTAAGTAGAGGTATTTTATAAAACAATAAAGCAAGCATTTAATTTTAAATAAATTTGGATTAACACTTTTTAAGACTTGTTTTTATAAGCTCATTTTTAAAAATAATATCCATGTATTACTTTAAAATTAAATAAAATAAATTTTATTTATTTTTTTCAAATATTACTGGCGACTTGCATATTCTAAATCTGCAAGTCACTATTATTTACAAACTAGCAAATTATAAAATAACTTATTCAAATTTTTAAGTTTAATTTTAAAAATAAAATACTGACTATCTATTAATATAGATTAAAATAGTATCCTCAAAATAGAATATAAAATTATTTCAATAATTTTTAATTTAATATAGTTAAATTATATTAAAGATAAAATTAAAATGACTAACTATAAGGCTTTAATTTTTTATAATTATAAGATAATTTATTACTTTTATTTCTATTTAGTTTCAAAAAATCAATTAATATTCTACTGAGATATGATATATTACAACTACATAACTATATTTTTAAGTCTTAAAGTTTTTGATGTTGGATATTAACTTTTGATATATATAAAAAACTCATATTTAAATTCTATAATTGTAAATAAGTGATTAATTTACATAAAAAGTGTTTAAAAATATTATTTTCCTATAAGAAGTAGCTTCTCAAATAATTTCAGAAATTTTAAAAAACTATTTTTAATCATATTTATTTATTTATTTTTGATGAAAAAGTAAAATACATAAAATAGACAATTGATTTTTTTAACATTAATAAAGACTAATAAATGATAATTATATATTAATTTTAATTTTTTAAATAAAGAAATTATATGCTTTAATAAAATGAACAACTTGATGCAAACAATAAAAATTATTTAGAGTAAATTATATTAATTTAATATTTTTTAGAAAATCCTATTTTAAAATATTCTTTCTCAAATTAATAAAATTAATTATTTATTAAAAATAAGTCAAAAACTGAATTAAACTTCTACTGAATTTTTCTATTTATAAATAATAGAGATAGGATTAACTTTACTTTCTTTGTTTTAACATCTAGTGAAAATATATTTTTGAATTAATTTTAAATGTTATCCCTATTAAGCTTTAAAGATGACAAAGATGAGCAATAATAAAAATAATACTATCGAAATACATGTTATAGTAATGGGTTTATTTCTCCAAAACACAGTGTTCACTCAAAATAAGAGATTAATGCTAATCTAACTCTAATTAATAGGTACTAATCAAAAAGTCTTTCTCATAATGTTACTAAATAGTAGGATAAATAATAATTTTTTATAGACCATAAGATTCAAGGCCATTTGAATAACAAAAATTAGTAAAACTAACAATAAAAAAAATAGAAAATTTAAACTTTTGAATTCAGAAGAGATACAACTTTAATGAACAATCAGGCAATTGCCTCATCTTAAAATAATCACGAAAAACAAGAAAAGGATATTTAGAATAATAAAAACTAATATTTACCTCTTGACAGTAAATCTATAATTGTTTTAAGCAGCCCTTCGGCTAAAACTTAAATGGAAAAATAAAAAAGCGTAAGTATTTAATAATATTTTTCTGAAGGTACATCTAAATAGTAAAATATTAGTAAGTAAGGCTAGATTCATAATGGTAGAAGACTTATAAAAAATTTGGATAACTTTTAAAAGTAAAAAATGACAAAAAAATATGGGAAAAATGTAGAAAGTGGAGCAAGAATATATAATTTGTAAAGAAACTAGAGTTTGATTTTAAAAAGAAATAATTTTATTATGGCACATGATGTCAAAGATTACAAAGAAGTTTTGGATGCTAATTTTTAAAAAATAAAATTATAGAGTACAATCAATGATTAAAATTTGAATGATTCATATTATCAATTTAATAGTATTTAAAATGGATTTTAAAGAGCTTAGAGCGCTAAAATAACAACATAAAGGGACTATAAAAAATTCGAGAGAGTTTAAAGCAACGATAAACAGATAAAAGAAGAGAGTAAGATGTCTTAATAAAAAAATATAGGAGAGAGCAATAAGCCTTAATTACAAACGATTGAAGAGAGTAATTAATCTCAACTTTAATTAAATAAAGAAAAGAATAATTAGCAGTAGAAATCATACAATTAAATAGTAGAATATATTAATTTAGATTTTATAGAAGTGAATTATCCATATAAAGACGATACTTACAAAATATGGAGGTAATCAAAGTCAACTGTTGATCATATTAATTAATATTAAAGCCATCCATAATCTCCATAAACTCAAAAGAGCATTAACTTTAATTCTTTTACTCCTTATAGCAGGATTGGATCTGCTAAAAGTAAAAGTAAATCTTTTGGGTAAAATTAAATTAATTCAATGCTAACTTCTCCATAGAATTCAAAATAAATAAATATAAACCTTTCTGAATTAATAAATGAAGCAAAAAATGAATTAAGCAAAATAAAATAGAAAAACGAATATGCAATAGATTAACCAAACGATTTTACTTAAAACTTTAGGAGCCAAGAAAATACCATAATATCTACTCAAGCAGGTTCTCCAAACCTAAATTTTGTATATTGTAATACTGAATAACAAAATAAACAAATTGATAATATAGAAGAGAACATGAGATTGGCAGATTAAAGTAAGATTGAAATTTGTAAAAATTCTTACCTAACACCTTAACTGTCACCTGAATCTTCACCTCGTCTAAAAATTTAATTCAAAAGTGATATCAGACCACAATCTAGTAGTATAAATAGCTTAATTAGCAGAAAAAGAATTTCTTTTCAAGAAGAATATTTTAAAAGCTAACCATAAAAAAATATTTAAGAAGAAATAACAAAAATTTGCCAAAATAGCAAAATTTTAAATAAAAAACAACAAAGTTTCAAAAATGAAAATTTATAAAAAGATATCAGTTAGTTTTTATTTTAAAGTTCTTAGATACAGAGCAAATAATAGCACATAAAAAATCTAAATATAGAAGACCCAATCTCTTTAAACTAGTCATTTTTGTCCCAAAATTAATCTGAGCAAAAAAATAACAGTAAATCACCATAACAGTCACCAAGATATGCTAATAAATTATTTACTAGCACTCCAAAAAGCGATATAAATAACAATAATCTCATATAAAGTGTTTAAGCAAAGCAATAGCCAGCATAAAAAAATAAGTATTTTATTCAAAAATTATTCAAAATATTTGATTAAAAATTTAAAAATGTTAATTAAGAAAGCAATAAAACCCAAATAGTAAGTTAGATCACACAGAAGCAGTTAGAATGAGCTTTTTAAATTAGATTCAATTGAAAAAAAATTTAAAAGAACATTCATAGTATATTTAGTTTAAGTAAACAAAAAATAAGTTAAACCAAAAAGAAATACTCTATTATGCATAGTAAAGAAAAAAGTATTTTGAGCCCCTAAAATAAGATTTAGACATTTTGAAAATGAATTATGGGAATAATGAAGAGAAATTTTATGATGATTGGGGAGTTTTACTTTAAAAAACAAATTATGAAATCTATGAAAGCATGAATTATATTAACAATGACGAAGAAAAAAATTATACCATTTACCAAACAGTAATTTTTTTTTTAATTGAAATTTTATTTATCTAAATTTAATTAATTAATTTAGAATATTTGTAGAGAAGAGAATGGATTGTTTGCAAAAATTTAAGAAATTAATAATTTCTTGAAAATATGTAATAAAAAGCTAACAAGAAAATTTGCTAGATTCATGGTTTTAGTTGAGAAATAAAATAATCAGTAAAAATATTTAATTAGATTTTGCTTTTTTGATAATTTTAAATTTATATTTTTAGTTATAATAAGGAAAGAGAATTAAATAGATTAAATCAATTTACTGTTTGTGACAATAAGCTAAATATAGAAGAATTAAATACTTTAATTGAATAATTTTAGTTAGACTCACTTTAAAAAAATTATAATTAAATCTTAGGCATAGTTACAAAGCTTTAATTTTTTAAAAAATTTTCAATTGAAGTTAATAAATAAATAATTAATATTGCTAAATTAAAAACCTTTGAGAAAAATGACTTCATTTTTCATCAAGGAGATTTAGCAGACAACATGTATATAATACTTAAAGGTAAATCTACTCTATTTCATCTCAAAGTTAACCAAAAAAATAAAATAGGGAGTATTCATGTAAGAATCAAAAGAGAAGAAGATGTTGATAAACAATTAAACAATCCTGTTATTACCACCATATATGATGGATTTTCTTTTGGAGATTTAGCTCTTATAAATCTAAAAATAAAATAAAGCAAGGACATTGTTGAATCAAATTAGGTATTAACACTTAGAGAGATGAGAGAGTATATCAAAATGAATCAATAACATTAAGATAAAAATTTTTATAATGAATTTGATTAAAAGTAGCTGCAACCAGGCTCATCAAGCAAAATAACTCCAAATTAAAAGGAAATCATTAAAAAATTTTAAAATCTAGTTTAAAAAAGATTGGAAAGTAGTATTTAAAAAAAATAAAATTTGCTTAATGTTTTTTAACAGGCTTCTAAAATCAGTAACAGAAGGAGTGCCTCAATCGAAGTAAGTTTAAATTAACTTTGCATAAATTATCTAAAGTCGTTTTTCCAAATCAAATAGGCTGCTGAAAAATGTTATTTACTACAAATATCAAGAGAAGATTTTACAAATATTTTATTAAATTTGATACTTTCTGAAATGGAAGAAAAGCTAAATTTACTCAAAAATATCCCTTTTTTATCAGTAAACTTAGTTTAATATTTTATAATTATTTTTAAAAAATAATATCTTACTGCTCAGTTTAATTCATTAAATTAAAAAAAACTCTTTATGCTAATTGAAATTTAATCAGTTTAATAAATCTTGTTTTTTATTAAAAGGATTTAGATTATACTCAACTAATTACTTTAGCTAATTATATTGAAATTAAATAAACAAATCTGGGAGACATTGTTCTAAGGGAAGGCTAAGAGCCTTAATATTTCTACATCATTAAAAAAGGAAAATTTGAAGTAGTGAAAGAAGAAATAATTATCAGAAAAAAAAATTAATCTAATGATAAAGAATATAAAGAGCATGAAAAAAGATTAGACTTTAGTCAATAAAATTGTAAAAATAAACATATCTTTATAAAAATTTAACATATATTTAAAATACAAGAGAATTAGATTTAAGTAAAAAGAAAATCCTACGAACACGATTTTGCTCAAGTGATTTAAGAGAATTATATAAATTAGAAAGATGAGATTCAGTCGTAATAGGAAGAAACTGATAATCAAAGTTTGAATGCTAGTTTAGAATTAGATTTTTATAAAGGATTAGAGGGAGAAGTTTAACAAGAGTAACCTAAAGAAAGATCGACATTTAAAAGAAATAACCTTTTTAATAATGAAGAGCAGTAACAAAAATATGAACAAATATAATAGGCAATCAGAGAATAGTATTGTGAAAAAGACGTAAGATCATACAAAAAAGTTTATGAAACTGGGGAGGAACTTGCTTATTGCTATTTCGTAACAAATCAATTCTTTGTGAAAATAAATTAATATTAATAATTAATTTATAATTCAGCATCAAATAAGCACACTCTAAGAAGGAGATTTCTTTATGTTAAGATCTCTTATTTCAGAATAGTGTAAAGTTGATTAGTAAATTTTAGAGTAAATTGATTATGATCCAAATGAAAAATCTAGATTAACAATAGTAAAAAAATTAAAAATAATTGATTATTATTTTATTTTAACATTTTTTATTTTAATATTAGATATCTGAAAGTAATCATACTGAAATTGGTATGATAGATAAAAAATTTTTGCATTTAATAGCTCCTAATTTAAAAGTAAATTACCAATTTTATTCTAAGTTATTTATTTTTTCTCTTTTAGAGGGTACTAATAGATGGTTTAATTTCTATGAATGATTTTGATCACTAATTTAATAGAGAGACTAGAGAATGGATAGACAGATGGGATAACATGAAAGTTAAAATATTTTAGGAACATAAAAAATATAAATGAATTTATTACATTTAAATATACAAAAAATATATTATTATTTGTTTTATTTTTATATATGCTTAAATTATTAATTTTTGATCTATATTTTCGGTAATTCAATTAATTCAAATACAGTAATCCCTTAATATATAAGCCAGGTAGCGTTTAAAAAATTTAATAGTTAAAAAATAATTAATAAATACATATTAATATGTTTGAAATAAAAATTTTGTGATTTTATTGATGACTTTTGCAGTATATGTTAAAATTTACAATTTTACATATGAATAATGAGTAAGTTTTTTGACTAAAATTTTATTTAGTTGTATGATGATTTAATGTTTAAGAATATCTAATACATATTTTATCTTTTATTAAAAAATATTTAATTTATATTTTTTTGTAAATTTTATGAAAAATAATGAATGATGCATTAAATTAATAAAAAATTAATATTATATAATTAATTAAAATTATTCAAAAAGTATGTATGTATAAAACATTTTCAAACGTAATTTAGAACATGTAAATTTTTATTTTTTAATTAAATACTTGATAAATATATTTTTATTATAAAAAAAGATTGTCAACTCTAAAATTTACACTCTTAGTTATCTAAATATTGATCTTCCGTAAATTATTTATTATCATAAATGGCTAATTTAATTAACCTTATTAAGTTATTATTTAAAATCATAAATCTAATATCTAAACTATTTTTTAAATTATTCATTTTTTTTTTGAATTCTCATGATTTTATTAATTTCATTTTCAAATCTCCATTTTTCAATTTTTTACATTAATTATTTGCTTATTATTAATTAAACTTGCTTATAATATTAATAGAGGTTTTGATGAAGATATATCAGCTTTATGTTCTATTTTATCAAATTAAGTTAATCTCTAAACTTTAAAAATTTGTTTTAAGTAAAATAGTTTATTTTTTTAAAGTGATATTTATTTAAATGAAATTTAATTTATCAAGCAAATTTTTATTAATTTATTTTGTTAAATTTATTAATTTCATAGATTTCTAATTTTATTTTCATTTGTTTCTCAGCAATCAATTTTACTTAATGAAATATTAAAACAGTCATGCTGTAATTAATACAAATGGAGTTTAATCTTTATGTTCTGCTTTATCAAATTTAATTAACCTCACAAATTTGTCAATAAATCTTTTGTAAAAATACTTTAAATACTTTTGATTAGGATATTTTTTAAATTTCAAGCAAATAAATATTCTTTTCATTTATTTTTTATTTGTTTTATTTTTTTTATTATAATGGTTTTAAAACTGAACAAATTTCACATTTTTTAATTTTTATTTCTTCCTTTTATTTTAGTTTCCTAATTGTTCATATGTTTTCCTATTTTATTTTTTATGATTTGCAATTAAATTTTCTTGAAATTTTTAAAAAGTCATGTTTGGCTTGGTGAAAATGAAGCTTAAGCCTTAGGTTCTGCTTTATTAAAATTAACTAATCTCTAAAATTTGACACTTTTTCTTGGGTAAAAACATTTTATTTGATTTTATTGATTTATTATTTAATTCAAAACAACAATAAATAAACTTTACCAATTTATATTTATTTAAATTTATTTGTTCTTATTTTTTTCCTATTTATTTTAAATGTTTTTTTTCTCAAATACTTTAGCTATTTCATAATTTTTTAATTTTTATTTAAATATTGATATCTTATTTTTTCATATTTTATCTTACTTATTGCAAATTAATTATATTTACTTAAAATATTGAAAGAGAATGTTAAATTTCACATAAGGGAGCCTCATACATAAGTTCTGGATTAGCTTGTAGCAATCTCACTAATTTGATTCTTGGACTAAGGTAAAAACAGTTTTTTGTATAGATCTGAAATTTTTATAAATTATTTTTACATATATTTTCTACCAGCTAATTCTTTTTCTTATTAATTAAATAATGTATGTTATAATTTTAAACAGCACAAATAATATTAAAGATAAGGGAGCATCATCTTTAGGTTCTGCTTTAGCTAATTGCATTAATCTCAAAAAATTGAGTCTTAATGTTCAGTAAAAATAAATATTTTTAAATGGAAATAATTTTTCATATACAATTTAATTAAAATAAATAAAGTTCTATTGATTTATCAATTTATTTATTAGCTTTTTTTTTTCTCAATTTTTTCTATTTATTTTTATTTATTAATTTATCTCAAATTATTATTATTTCTAATAAAGCTAATTTTTTTATTTTTTCATATTTTATCTTAATTAATTTTTTCATCTTCACTCATTTTTATTGCTTCAAATATTAAAAAGTAATAATGATATTGGTGAACATGGTATTATAGCCTTAAGTTCTGCTTTAGTGAATTGTCCTAAACTCTAAAATTTGAGTCTTAAATTTAAGTAATATTTTTAATTGCTATTTTTTTAAAAAAATATTTAATTATTTTTGTTAAATTTTTTTATTTATTTGTTATTTGATAAAAATGATATTTATTTATTTCTTATTTGATAAAAATGATCTTTATTTATTTCTTAATAATTGAACTCATACTTTAATATTTGATTTGTCTATAGATTATTCATTTCTTTGATATTTATTACTTAATTTGTTTTTCTTTTAATAAATTTCTTATTTGAATCTGCATACATATTTCCATCTAATTTAATATATTTTATTCAAACATTAAAAGTTGCATTGACCTCGTAGGTTCTGCTTAAGAAAATTGTATTAATCTCACAAATTTGGCACTTATTCATAAGTTATTAATATTTTTTAATACACAATTTAATTGAAAGAAATAAAATTTTATTTATTTATTTATTTCTTTTTTATCTTAACTTTCTTTTCTTTTGATTTCTTTCTTTTTTGTTTTTATGTAATAAAATTTTATTGAAATGATAAAAAGTACGAGGAGAAATGAAGATAATGTTATATCAAAATTGATTTCTAAATTAGTAAACTTGGCTAATCTCAGCCATTTGGAGCTTTAATTAAAGTAAAATCTATATTTTAGCTTTAGATGTTGATATTTTTAATAAATACATAATTTCAATTTAATAATAAAGTTTTATTATTTATTTAATATATTTTTAGTTTTTTACTTGATTTATTTCTTTTTCTATAATTGTTTTATTTCTAAATTAATTTTACTCTTTTTTTATTTTGAACTTCAACTCTGATATTAATAAATTTAAAAATAATGCTTTCTTTTGCAATTATAAATTTATTAAATTATAGGGATTTTGGTTAAAAGCTTGCACTATCACTGCATACTGCTTTACAATTTTGTACTAATCTTACTAGCTTAAGACTTTATATTTGCCGGTAAAAATCGTTTTTATAATTATTTTTAGTATTTTTCAATATAAAATTTAATTGGAAATAATAAATATTTTCTTATTTACAATTAATTCACTCTTTAAATGTAATGCACTTCTTTTGAAATTTAAAAGTGACATATAAATAGCTTACATACATAAAATAATATATATTAATAAACATAAATATTTATAAACATAAAAATGTTGTAAATATTTAAGTTTATTTGTTTATGATAAATAATCACTCTATAATAGATTCCTTTTGAATTGGTGATCTATATGTAAGAATATGGTAAGGTCTCATAGTTATACTTGAATTTATTTATATGCAGACGAAATTAGTGGTGAGGAATGTATATCAATCAATATATTTTATTAGCTGATTATTAAATTGATTTTCATCTTTAACTTTGAACCCTATATATTATTCAAAAAAATTAAATTTAATAGTGATATATCTATCAGCTTTAGTAAAAAAAATTAAATTCACAAATTTAATTTGATGTTTTAAATATTTAGGTCTGATTGAGATATTTTTTTAATAAAAATGTACTCAAAGCAACAAAAATCCACACCTTAATTTTTTTAAATAAAATTTTTTATTTGATTTATTATTTTTTTGATTCGATAATTTTTTTTTATACCTAATAATATTTTATTAAATAAATTTAAAGTTTCCATCAAATTTCCAGAGAAACTGCATCAGATTTAGGCAAAGCTCTTTCTAATTGTACTTAACTCTAAACTTTGAAACTTGAACTTAAGTAAAAGCAGTTATTCAATATTGTGATAAATATTTAAATAAACAAAATTTAATTCAATAAAAATAAACTCAAATAATATATTAATTAATTTAACTTTGATTTGATTTATTTTTTTATGATTATTACTATTATTTTTATAACATTTTTTAACTTTTAGGGGTTATTTATTTATTTCTTATATTATCTTTTTTGTATTTTTCTTAATCCACTTTTTCCTTTTAACTAATTTTATTATCTGCAAATATTAAAAAGTTGCCATGATATTGGCTACACAGGCTAATCTGCTATAGCTACTGGAATTGCAAAGCTTACTAACCTCAAAAATTTATATCTCTCATTTCATAGTGCGTAAAAAAAATTCTATTGGCTATCATATTTTTTACTAAAAACATAAAAATTCAATTAATTTAATTATTTCATTATTAGTTTTTATTTACTTTTATTTTTTTGAATGTGATTATTTTATTTTAAATTATCATTTTTTTAATTTTTATATTATCATTCGATTCAAATTTTTTATTTTTCTATTTTTATTCTATTAATAATTGTATAAAATAAAGATATAAATATAATAAGATGCTTAAAAGTTTATAAACTTTGACTAATCTCACAAATTTAAGTATTGTACTTTCGTAAAAATAGTTTCTTTATTTTTGATTAAGCTATTTAGAATACAAAATTTAAAAATATAAAATCTATTTATTTAATAATTAGATTGAGATATTTTAATTAATTCAATTTCTTTTTTTAGTTTCTTAATTTATTTTTTTTCTTTCTCAAATTATAATTTTTTCTTTAAATATTAAGATGTGTTAATGCTTAAATTAAAGCCAAAGGTATAAAAGGTCTTTGCTAGACCTTAGCAATTTGCTCTAACCTCAGAAATTTTACTTTTGGTTTTAAGTAAATATAGTTTATTTATTTTTAATCCTAATTTTTGTTAATAAAAAAATCGAATAGAAAAAAGCTTGATTAGTTTATTTATTAACTAGTTTTTTATTTAATTTTTATCAATTAAACTTTTATATCAATAATTAATTTGTAATTAAGTTTTTACTTCAATCATTTTTTATTTTTCACAAATATATTTTCTTGAAATATTAAAAAGGTGTCACTAAATGGATTTAGAGGGTGCATTAGCTTTAGGTCTTGCATTAAACAATTGCACTAACCTAGTAACAGTGATAATGATTATTGATATTGGATGGTATATTGTTTTGTTATTTATTTCTAATATAAGATTTTATTTAAAACAAAAAAACTTAAATAATTTATTTAATACATTTAGTTTAATATTTGAATAAAGGTTTTTTTTTATTTTTATGATAAATTTTTTAATTAATTTAAAATTAATATTATTATGATTTTTTATAATTTATTAACAAATATTTTTAAAGGTATAATAGCTTCTATGATACACCTGCAGGGAATATTTAAAGTTTGTGTATGAAATCAAAAAGATTAGTTTAATTTAAATTTTGGCTAGGCTGATTTTAATAATTTTCTATTTCCTAAGAGATTAATTATTTCTTTAATCAATAAAAATGTTTTTTGTAAATAAATTTAATAAATTTTTATTTTTATTTTGAAAAAATTAATGTCAACAATCTATGTTTTAAGGTTGTCAAATCTCACTTTTTATGTTATGTAAAAGTAGAAAAAGTATTAATAGAACAAAAAAAATTTCTAAAAATACTATTTAAATTTATTGGGATCAAATTGTGATTTCTTTTAGGTAAAAATCTTTTAAAATGATATTAAATTTTATAATAATATGGATAGAAATAACTAACTAATTATGAAATAAATTGAATCATCTATCTATATTAATTTTAGTATTAAATAAATTCATCTTTGCAAATTATTTTTGAATTTTTAAATATGCATGCTAAAATTTGTATTAGAATTATTTTTTATTAGTATTAATTAATTACTCCATTCATTAAATTAAAATGTTTTTTTTAGAGTTTTAAATTATTTTATTTAACTTTTCCTGCTATTGATCTCCTAAATCTTCTTCACAAGTATTTTCTTTTATCTGATCTATTTATTTTAAATCATAATTTAATTATTAGTTCTTTTAAGCTTTTTCTTGTTTTTGTTTATTTGTTTCATCAGTAGCTTCTAATTAAGCTTACTAAATTAGTGCACTATTATTTCTTTCCCATTGATTTACAACATTTTGAATTAGCATGCTAACAGTAACAGGTCCAACTCCTCCAGGAACAGGTGTTATTAAACTTGCCTTTAAAATAACCTTTCATATTAATTAAAAACATTCAACCTTACACTAAAATAATTCAATAATATTATATTTAATCTAAGTTAACATTACTGATTCTAATTCAACATCTCCTACAATAGATGATTGATCTTCGTGTGGAAGAGGTCTACTGCATCCAACGTCAACAACAATAACTCCTTTTTTAAGCTACTCCCCTTTAACTAACTTCCTAACACCAGTGGCAGAAACTAAAATATCAGCCTTTTTATACAAATATATAAATAAATATTTTAATTTAAAATATTAGACTTAAATTAGTAATATAAATCTTTGAAATTAAATTACAGCATCGATATATATTTATATATACACATGCATATATTTTGCTTAACTACTTATATTTTAGAACAAATCGAAAATTCTATAAAAATAAAAAAATTTTTGTTACATCTTTTAAAGCAATACTTAAATCACTTTTCTTATCACACATACTAACTATAGCTCCTCTCCCAAGCAAAATAGCCCCTAAAGGAGATCCTACTAATAAACCTTTCCCAAGCATAACAACTTATTTACCTTTTACATCAATCTGATGAGTATCTAGGATATGCAAGCAAGATTATGGAGTGCATGGGAGTGCTCTATTATTATGATCATCCCAAATTAATTATTTAGTGAGAAAACATCTTTATAAACCATCTACATCTTTACTAGGCTCAATTTAATTAATCACAATAGTCTTTGAAATTTATGCAGGAAATGGTAACTATTTTTTGCAAGAGAGTAAATAAAAAAACTCATTTATTTAGGGCAAGGATAAAAATAGTAGAAATTTACTTATGTTAATATTGAGTCAACATCTTCTCTTTTGTTTAAATCTTCAACTATTTAAATAACTTCCTTTTAAGTTGCTGTTTCAGGCAAATGAATCAACTCAGATTGAACTCCTACACGCTTACAGGCTCTTTATTTAACTGAAACATAAGAAATGGAATCGGCTGCATTTCCAACTAATATGATAGCTAACTTTGGCTCTCTAATATTTACTCCTTTTTAGTAATTAATATGTTTAGTGCTTTCAAGCAGTAGAAAAATATTATAGTTAATACATCATTTATGAAATTCCATTCATCAAAAATTAAACAATAATCTAGAATAAAAATAACAAAGTCTACTTTCGCGAATACTTAGTATCCTATCCTTCACTTTTGAAAGCACATCTTTTGATATTTTATTTCCATTAACTAAAATAGGTTATTCAGCTTACACTGAAAACGAATGCTTAATCACATTTAAAAAATGTTGTGTAGTCCTTACGGTGAATTTCATAAACATAAAAAACCTAAAACTTAATGATATCTCTTTTTAATCAAAGATTTATCTTATTGTATTAATTATTTGATATGAATTTATAAATTAGTTGTAAATAAGTATTTATTTTTTATAAAATTATTTTTAAATTCGAAGAAAGATTTGGAGCTAAATAAAAATATTTAAAAATATTATTATAAAATTAATTAAATATTGTATTAATATAGTTTGTTAATATTTTTCACTAAAAAATTAAATATAGGCTTAAAGTATTTAATTTGCTTTTTTTAAGAAAAAATTAGATTAAATATTTTTTAATTTATTCAAAAAATATAAAAATTTTTTTTGCCAACAAAAATTTATTTGAATTTGTTTTAGCAAATGGAATTAGAACAAGAAAATTAATATAGCAATATATATGAATATTAAAATTATTTAAATTCAGAAGAATAGGAAATTTCGTCATTTTTTTTAAAGTAAGCTCAAGAACAAGAAAAATAATCTCAAGGAATAGATCAAGATAATGACGACAGCTCTTTATTTAGTAATTAATAGCAATTTAAAAGTAGATTCAACAAAAAAAGAAATGAAAATGAAAAAATTGAATATACTAGTTAAGTAACTCTCGAAAGGTAAAAAATTTATATCAGAAGAGAGAACTTTCTTTAGACTTATTCTGCTTTGATGAAATACCTTGATAAATTGCTTAAGTCAGAATTCGTGTATTTGTTTCCGATTTCAGATAAATTTCCATAGAAAAAAAAGCTGTATTTATCAGAGAGTATTTAATTAATTTCTTCATAATTAAAGAAAGTATTTTTCTCAAAAGGACTAAATAATGGTTAAGAAATCTATCAATATTTGCTAGAACGTTCAATGAATACTCCACTTCTTAAGCTATATGGGAAACAAATATTTGATCATTAATTAAAAAAAGTAAAACAACTGATTAAAAAACTTTTTATTTAAATTCAAGAAGTTGGATCAAATACTTTCCTCAAAAAAAAAATAAAAAAATAAAAAATAGAGAAATAATTTATTTATTTGTTAAATTTTAAAATTGTTATGAAATAAATAATTTAATTTTATTAACTATTTATAATTATAAAAAAGCATAAAAAATACTAAAAATCCTTTGAAACTGAATATAGCCACAAAAAAGGAATTATTAACTATTTTGATCCTGATATTTATGGCAGCTTAAATTTATTACCTCAAGCAAATAAAATTATAACATTAGATTTAAAACTTTACTGCTATAAATCGATGATATATATGAAAGTCCTGATGAATATGTATAAAAAATTACTTAGGCTATTGTTTATCCTTGAGATGATCTTCAATAGATTGTTTGGAAAGTGTGGGAGGCAATTTTATTTTGTGGTGCATTTTGGATTTTTTTATGATTAGCTGTCATTCAAGGAACAAGAACTCGAAGAAATGAAATAAAACTCCTTTTTTCTGTTAGGATCTAATAAGTAAGTAAAATTTGAGTATATCCTGAAAGAAAACGAAGATTATTATTAAGTTCTTTGCAAATAAGAATACCCAAACTAAAATGAAATTAATTAATTGTAAATAAAAATGGAGAGCTAAGGAGAACAAATAAAATTAGAAAATTAATAAAACTGACAAAGAAGAGAGAAAATGAAGTTGGTTGAAAATAAAACAAAAAACAAATTATGTTGAATTAACTACATCCGAAATTTAACTGAAAAGTAAATTAAATAACTAATTAATTACATATATAAAAGTATTAATACCTTAATTAAAAAATCAAGTTGTAAATTTCAAATGTAATTAACTTCAATCTAATCTTTATAAACAATTTCTTCTTTTTGCTAATCTTAAAAATCCTTTTCTACTTTAATTAAAAATATCAAAAAAAAAAATAAATAATACATTGTAAATTAGTGTGAGTGTTTTTTTCTTCAAATCAAAATTTTGCAATTTTATTAAATTCTTTTCTTAAGGCTTAATAATATAATATATAAACCAATTATTTATTTATTAAATTAGTTGGATAATCCAGACGTACATCAATCAAATACAATGATTTCAATAGCTATTTAAAAATTAAGAGAAAAATTTAAATCTAAAATATATAAACTTCTATATAATCAACTAATTAATTATTTTAAAGCAAACAAGTTTAAGTTTAATATACTAATATATACTATATTAACTAAACACCAGCAACCATTTTTGATTTGCAACTATACACGCACATACACATTTAGCATATTAGATATACAGCAATAGTTCTATTGATTTAAATACAGCATTTAGGAATATACTAAGTTAAGCTATTTATTTTAGATGTTAAAAGTTAGTTAGTAGTAATTAGACGAGTAGATATCTGAATCTATTTCAGACAGAAAGGTAGTCGAAGAAGAAAACTCTTCAGGTCAAAACGCAAACTAGATACCAATATTTTCTACGAGTAAATCCGTAATGTATTCCAACAAAAGCCCTAATTTAAAAGCTATGTATAATTAATGCAAGTAAGGCTCTGTTAGTATGCAAATTATTTAGGGAGATTGTGATTGCAATTTACCAACATCTCCTACTTAACATAAAAACTTTAGTGAAAATAGCAGCTTAAAAAAAAATTTGTCTGATTAGCCTTAGATTATAAATTTATTCAAGGTTACCCAAGTATAACAAAAGGAAGGAGAATCAAAAATCTAAGCAAATGATCAAGAAAGTAATAATAACATGGATATCGCATAAGAATACTAAAGCTTGAGTCACTCTTAAAAGCTTAGAAAGTAAGAGATTTCTAGAGTACTTACTTTTTTTTAACAAGGAAGCTAAAACAACAGGAATGAAAATATTGTTGATCATGAAAGAGAACCTTGCAACAGTAAAATAATAAGTATAAATAATTAAAATATAGGACCATGCTTGGCTCCTAATTAAAATATTCTTTCAAATAGCAGTGAAAGCAACTAAAACCAAAGTAACAGCACAATACCTAGATAAATAGTCTACTAAATGAATGCGATTGTATAAATGCCAAACTAGCCTTCTGCTTAGTAAAACCAAATTCTTTCTCATAGATAAAATATGCAATAAGCTCAAAACTTGTAGCATCATGGGATAAACCCCTAAGGAATGATTTAAAATAATGTATAATAAGAAAATAGCAACAATAATAATAATAATATCTTTGTTCACAATTTTAATAATAATGACTATGGGTTAGGTTACTTTTAGTTAAGACACATGCTAAAAATTTTGAAAGCCTTAATGGTTAGTATGGGTATTACTGGTTGTATAAATCTCTTCATTTTAATTCTATCTATAATTGGATTGACACCTTAGCTTGATTCCTCATTTTGTTAGAATGGCAAAAAGTTTATTTATGGAACTTTGATTCCTCTTTGCATTTTAAGTTTCTTTGTGTGTTTCCTTGATTTTTTTGGCGTTTTGACTCTCCACAAAAAAGAATATTAAAATCTATCTAAAAAGTAACTCAGTGATATGAGATTAAAGGTATCTGATCTACAAAGTTGCAGCAATATTTTAAGAGCACTTCATGTTAAGTATCCCTTAATAATTGTTCCATAGTTTTTCCTCAAAGCGTAATTTTTAAAATATTTTTACTTGAAAATTTCATTTTGTTTAATAAAATATACAATAAACAACTTATAAATATTATCTATTATAAATAGTGGACAATTCTTTGTGATTATATTCTCCTCTATTTATTACTCTGTTAAGCAAGATTCTATAAAATAAGGTTGCAGTGATATATAAGATAGTAATCATTTTTTCTTATTGTTAAATTAAAATTATAATTAATATTTATGTTTAACTAATAATTAAATTAGATGGTTAAATAGAAACATTTTAGATTCTCTAAACTGTTTTGCTAGTGAATTTACTTTAATATTTAACGATCTTGGTATTATACTCTCTTGCTATTGTAATAAGGTCTTGTATTGCTTGGAAAAAAAGATACGACGCATAAAATTTAGTATAAAATTTATATATTTTTAAATAATATTTTGATTATAACTATTTATTAACTCACTGTCATTTTCTAACAAATTTATAATAATAATAGCGTAATATCAGAAATTGCAAGTTTTTCAAATATAAGAATGTAAGCTAGTTAGGAAAATGTGAAGGCTAATGTATTATTTGTTATTCAGATTACTAAATAGACGAAGATTTAGCAGAACTACCTTGTAACGGAGGGCATATTTTCCATAAAGCTTGTATTGGATATTGGCTGGAAATAAATTAATGTTGTCCTACTTGTAAACAAACAATTTGAAAAGAAAAAAAAATAATTTATTTATTAACTCAAACTATCTATCAATTATATAAAGCCCTATTAATTTGTAATTCATAAGAAACTATCTCAAGCAATAGCTATAAAGTAAACTCTATTATGAAATGTTAAAAAAATAGCTCAAATCTTTAAGCAATTAATATAAATAAGATAATAATTTACTTTACACTATAATTAATTTTATAAAAACTATTAATAATATTTGATAAGCAATTTCTCTGTATAACTCTAATGATAATATGTAAAATAAATTTACTTTGTTACTAAAACTATTAATTAAATATAAACTTTATGTGCAACCCAATCAACTAAGTAAATAAAATATAGTTTTATTCTTATTATTATACATGTAATTTTAAAATATTTCATTCTAAATTAATTTACTTTTAAATATTTATTAAAAATACAATCAATCAAAAATTAAAATTATGTAAATAAATTGATATAAGTACACTCTCTAATTAATTTATTATTTAATCATACTAAATGTAAAAAAAATAGTAAAAGAGTTATTAAATAAATAATAATTGGAATTTATTTTACATCATAAATTAGCCTAATTAGCAGAGCGAGCAATTTTAACTTTTTAAAAATAAAATATATTAATTTAAAAATTTACAAAAATATGCTTGTAAAAATCAAATCAAGCAATTGAACTTTCAAAATCAAATTTAGACTTTAAAATTATCATATTCAAATTAATTATTGTTACAAATAAATGAATTAAATTTTTATTATTCTACTTGAATATTATGTAATTATTTTATATATATATATATATAGAGAGAGAGAGAGTCGAATCCTAAGATTCAATACACCTTTACACACATTAATGTTAGTGAAATAAATAATAAATTCATTCAAATTTTATTTTTATTTAAGAAAATATGTTAAATAAAATTATAATCAATATTTCATTTTTTTAATAAAAATTCGATTCAATATGCAACACAAATTTTTCAACACGAATTACATTAATTTACAATTTTACATCGGTAAGTTTTTCAAAATCGTTGATAATTGAAGAAATGAATTTCAAAAATAAAAGTTAGGCATTAAAAATATCTACCGAAAGCTGATATCTGAAAATAAAAAAGCTAAGCAATCTATAAATATAATTACCCCTTCATACTCCCTACCCTTTCTTTAGCAACTAAAATATAGAATAATATTTAAAATATTTAAAGCTTAACTTCTTTTTAAAGGTGTACTCACATATTTATTCTATGGTTGCAAAAAAAGAATATTACAATTACATTAATTTGAATGTTAAGTGCTTTAATTATTAAAAAAGTTAAATTTTAGTAATATTAAAGTTAAGTGAGTTAAGCCAACATATAAATAAATATTTAGTTTACTAACAAATAGATATTATTTTAATTATCCATTGAATATTTTAATTATATGGTCAATTTTTCTTTAAGCTCTTTCATTTTTAAACAACTAAGGAAGTAATAGAATGCAAAATTTCTATACCATGTAAGGAGCGAATAACTTCTAAATTTTATTAATTTTTAGCTAACTTTGCTAAGAAAATAGCTGCATTTTTTCTAAGATTTCCTGTCTTTTCTTTACAAACTGAAATCAAACGAGGAATAGTTTCTTTATATTCAATTAGTAAATCTGGAATGAATTCATTTATATATGAAGCCAAATTGCACGAATTGCAAAACTTAGTCTCCTCATCTTATTACATGTATTTTTTGAGGATTTTACTTAAATTTTTAAAGTCTACTTTTTTACTTTCCTTTAAGATAGACACTTGAGATGGGTTCGTTGTAATATTAGCATATAAACGAATAAGATGGCCTGCAAACTTTTCGTTTTCAAACATATCTTGTAGTTCAAATAGTCTCTCAGCTAATTTACTGTCTGTGTAATCTAGCTTTGCTAATATTTGGAGAGATCTATTGTAAATTTCGAAATATTACTGGTTTCTCCAATTTAGCTTGAAAAACCTACCTATTATTATTAAATCTGTACAGAGTCTCTTTAAAATTATTTGCATTTAAGGATTAGCTTAAAAGCTTATGTTAACTAAAAGAGCCAAGGCAGCTTCTGCAGATTTAAGGTACTTAGGATTTGAAGCTAAATCGTAATATGTTATTCTCATAATTACTGTCTCAAGTACTTGGGTGTACTTATCTTAGCTAAATAATAGTCTGACAGACTCCTCTGTTAACAAATTTGCTATTAAATTGTAACAGTTTTCTCTTAATTACTCAAAACTAAACTTCTTTTTATCATTCTAAATAATATCTTTAATTAATAAAATATTTAAATAAAATATTTTTCAATAAAAAAATTTTATTTACTATTCAAGTCATTTAATATCTTGTTTAAGTCTGTAACTAAATTTTTTTTAACGGTTGTCTAGCCATAGCACATATTGGATACAAAGATTAAGTAATTCGAAGTGATGTAAGGTTCCTTTTGATAAATTTTAACTAAAGGTTCCCACATATTTTTTACAAATTCAATAGTTTTTTTATCAGAAGAGAGCTTGTTTCTGCTCTACTCGAGAGTCGAGAGAGTATTCAGCACTTCAAATGCATCTTCGATTTCGCTATAATTAGCAGAAGTCTAATTACTCAATAATTCTTGAACACGTGATTATATCAATAAATGGCATTCATTTTTTAAAAATTAGGTTTAATATAAAATATTATCATCAATCAAAGTGTTAGCTAAAAGGTAGCACTGCTTCTTTTACTTAAGTAAATTTTCGATTCTAGCAGTAGCTTTTTTTTCGAAAAAGTATATTTTTGCTTCGTTATTACGTGCAATATGTTCCACAATCTCTTTTAAATCCTCATCATCAATTTCAGAAGCTTCTTTGGCCATAAAATAATCTACACATTTTTTATAATTTCTATTTCTATCTACTTTCTATGCTGTCTTTTTCTAATCACTTTCTTCTTTATTTTAATTTTCAGTTTAAACATTTTCTTTGTTGTTATTTTATTCAGGCTAAGTTTCAGTTTTTACTTGTTTTTACTCACTCTAACTACCATTTTATTGAGTTTAGTCTTAGTCTTTAGCTTTTTATTCTTAAGTTTTATCTTATCCATCTGCTTACTTTTGTTATTATTCTTAAACTTACTGCTAATCTTTAACAACTTCATTTAATTCATGATGATTTGTTTATTTTTCTGATAAAGGAACTTTTGAGTTTTCTTATTTTTAATCAACATTAATTTCAACTTTTCTTTCCTCTTCATTATTGCCTTCTTCATCTTCATCGTCTTTGTTTTAGTTTTCAACATTATTTCCATCAGCTTGATTTTTCTATTGACTCTCTGATTTAGGGTTGAGGACTTCAAACTCATACTTTGGTAACAGCTTTGAAGCTTACTCTTTATGTTTTTAGATAAATTCTAATTCGCTCTTTAAGTCAAGTGCAGCCTTATCATTTGGGTATAATTTGAGAGCCTCTAAAATATCTTCTAAAGATTATTTGTAATCTTTTTTTTCTTTTCTTGCATAACTTCTTCTCAAGAATGCCTGATGATTAAAGTAAAACAATCAAAAATAGATTCAAAAAATATATTAAATTACTTTAAATGCACTATCCCTTGATTTGGTGTACCCTTCTTCAAAGCATTCACAATAATCTAAAATACGAGTACAATCTTCTATAGCTTTAGAGTATTTTTTAAGCTTAATATATGCTAAAGCTCTATTAGTCCAAAGTGCTTTGATATCTTTCATATTATCTAATCCCTATGTGTACATTTCAACTGCTTATTTATAGTCTTCTTTGGCCATAGCTTCGTTACCCTTTTTTATTTAAATAAGTTAAAAAATCAATCTAGTAAAATAAATTTATTTTATTACTTTTTATTTAAATCCCTCTGCAATAATTCTATCATTTGCTCTTTTTTTCTTTCTTTATTCAATATCCATCTCTAATGCCTTAAAGTTTGGATCGTCCTTAGGTACAACAGGTTCAGAGTTTTCAGGTTCAGAATCAGATTCTGATGTGTAGTAATCCCATTTAGAATAATTAGTGCTTGTCTTTTTCCAAAGCATTGACTATGTCTTTTTCCATAACTCCCACTTTTTTTTTCTCTCATCTCTTTTTACTTTATGTTTCTTATAATCATCGACTTTACCTTTTAACTCTTCCATTCTTTAATCATAAGAAATTGTATCCTTATTACATCTTATGCCTAAACAAATTTTATGATTAAAACAATCAGAAATTAAATAAATTAATTCGTACATTAAGGTGTTGGAAGTTCATACTCCCAAAAACAAAATTTGCAAAAACTCAAGTAGTTATTTTCGATTCCTTTTCCTTTGCGTCCTTATTTTTTTCTTTCATATTCTTCCATTCTTAAACGCTCATCTTCAAGTTCCTTCTTACGCTTTTCTTCCTCTTTTTTCCTTAATCTTTCTTTCTCTTTACGATCAAAATCTTCTACTTTGACCTTTCCTTAAGCTAAGTCTTTAATTTTTTAGCTAGCTAATTCTACTTCAACAAGCCATGCATCTAAATCGTCTTAATCTTAAAAGTTCATTTTAACAAATCTAAATTTTTGATTTAATTTTTTTTCAATTTTTGATTAAAATTTAACAAATATTTAAAATTTTTTATATAATTTAATAGCTCAATTTCCAATAAATTTGATATGCTTTTAAAATAAATAGATAAACAGACAGGCAGAGAGATCGCTATGCATATTAAATGAAACTTAATTTTCAAATTAAAGCAATAATTAAGTTTCTTTCTAGAAATAAGAATTTAACAAATCCTTATTAAATTCATATTAATTAGATATATTTAAATATTTATTTATTAAATAAATAATAAATTAATTTAATTTTAATACATGCCATCCATATTTTATTTAGAATTTTGATGTTTTTAATAAAAATGAATATTTGATATTGTTTGTTTTAATTTAAATGATTTAATTTGATCAATTAATGATATTTCAAAAAATAAAAATAATTGAAGCAATTTATAATTAATATGTTGGTTTTTTAATAAAATAAGAGTAAAAAATATTTTTAAAATCATTAAATTTTGTAGAAATAAAATACAAATAAACAGATTTCTACGAATATACGATAAAAATCATATTAAAAGTTGTTAATTTTCATTGTCTTCATCATTTTCAATATCTTAATTTTAGTTATTTTATAGAGGGATTTCTTTCCACATTATATAATTTTTCCATTAGCTTATTTTCTGGTAATTGATAGAGATAATTACAATTATTGCAATTAAAACAGTAAATATCAAGACTATAACCATTGCTTCTTATTGAGCAGTGTGCTAACTTATTTCAAAATGCTATTGCATAAATTTAGAGCTATTTTAAGCATTCTATACATTTTATCCTTGTTAGTTTTAATTATTTTAGGTTGAGCTTGCTTGCCCACCAGAACTGGTATTTTATTGGTTATTAACATTAGTAGATTATTAAGTAGGTATATTATTTTCAGGATCTTCATATTTTAAAGCATCTTCTTCTACCAACTCAAGTTAGTGTTCTAACTCTTCATCTTCTGCTGATAATTCAGCTGCTTTTACAATTTCATTACCAAATACTTCTTCAACTTATAAGTCTGTTTCATCACTTTCTAACACCTATTCTGTTAGAGGTAGCTCAAAAATTGTTTCTACATCTTAAATAACGGAAGGAACTTTAGAACCATCAAATTTATTTAAATAGGCTGCTAGGATATCTAAACTATCTAGATCTTATTGGGAATCAATTTATTTAGCTGCGGAATTTTTATACTAGTTTAATTAATTATCTTATACTTATCTTTGCTATTAAGTATTCTATGTTTGCTATTATTATTAATTAGTAGATTAAGCTTAATTCTACTGTTATGATTCTTAGTTATGCTAAGTTGTATCATTAACTGAATTGTAATTATACTAATTTTATTAATCGCTGTAAGCTTATTAATTTTAGTTTTAAGATTTATCATTGTTATAGCTATCTTAATTTTAATTTTAAGATGCTTATTGATTATTTAAGGTGGTTTTCTAGCTTTAGTCATTTTCATTTACACTCTCATACCCTTAATTGCTTTGGTTGTCATAGTCTTTCTGATTGTTTTAATTAGAAACTCCTACTGCTTAGTCTTATTAATTTTATTGATTTTCACTCTAATAATTTGTGTTACTATTCGATTCTTAAGATGTGCTCATATTTTATTCTTAATAACCTTATGTATTTTCGCTGTCCTACAAATTGTTATCAAAATCATTTTGATTTGAGTTTTGCTAATTTCTGCTTTAATCATTAGAATTTTCATAATAATCATTATTTTCTTAATGATTATTATCCTGGTTAATTTGATTGCTATCTTAGTTTTAATCTTGGGTCGTATTCCATTCTTGTTCGTCTTCTTATTAACCTGATATTTAAGATTATGACTAGTTTACTTTGATAGCTATCAAAGAGTGGTTGAGTAAAAGAAATAGTAAACAAACAAAGATTTTTTTTTCCATTATATTGATAAGGGTTTTTGATTTGTTTTTTTGGGAAAAGTTTGATTTTAAAAAGAAAAATAGCTAAAAGAATCAAGAAAAACAAACAAATCTATGTTAATTAAATGAAAAACGAATAGTGATGGAGTAGTTTTTTAATTTTAATTTTTACTTATCAAATTATTAAAAAAAAATTATAAAAATTAAGTAAAGGCAAGTAAATTAATTAAGAAGCAAAATATCTATCTAAAACATCATTTTTTGAAATCTTTAATTTTTTACTTTGCAGAGGCATTTTATTAAGTAAGCAAAATATTTAAATCGACTATTATGTTTTTTAAATTATATTTTGATCTAAGGATTATTTTTATCCTAAAAGATTTTATTAAAATAGTTTAAAGCAAAATTCAATAAATATCCATTGGAATAATTTGAATAATTACGAATTAATTTAAAATCAAACATAAAAATTGCTATAATTCTTTATATTTTTTAGCATTTTTTGACAGAATTATGCCAATCTACCAAATTAAACAATTTAAAATAATTTTATTTTTTTTAGAATTTAACTTAAAGTGTCAATGAAATTTAATTGACATGCTTATATAGCAACCTTGATGTATGTATAAAGAAATAAATATAAGGGAATTAGTTTTTTATTATATAGTAAAAGCAAAAACAATCTTTTTTGATAAAAATAGAATTTGAAATATAATAAATATTTTTCATACGAAGATTTCTAAATAAATCTGAAAATAACTAGCAGTATTAATAATACACAAGAATTTACACTTTTTATGTGAAAGAGATGGTAAAAAGAAACGTTTAATATAAATTATGATATTGATTTTTAAGTAAGCTAAACTTATAAAAGAATATAATTTGTACAATATAATTATTTATAAATTTCAATTATAAATTCAAAATTTAACAAGTCTTGGAAGCGCGAAAGCTTTATATTACTCGTAGGCCATAAAGAAAAATACATTCCAGGGTCCTATTCTTAGGAAATAACTTAAGAACCCTTTGTAGAATGCACCAAAACCTTCTGTCTTTAATACTTTTAAACCACATTCTGTTGCAGATTTATATGCCAAAGCTCCCTCAGTTGATACTTGATTCATAAATCTGGTTTTAATGACATCAACAGGGCTACTGCATACTGCGCCCATAAAACCTAAATTTAGATTTAATTTTCAAATAATGATTTAATATGAGGAGTAATTCTTGATGATTTAGATGATGATAAATATTTAAGAATGATGAAGATTTAGAAATATAAAAGATTTTTCACATTAACATTTTCTTCACAAATTAGAATTAAAAATTTATCAAAATATTTAAAACAAAAAATCAAATTTCGGAATCCTTAATCTGATGATTGCTGAAAACAATTACTTCGTCATCTTTACATAAATATTAAAGTATTAATTTTTCGTTTGGAGAAAGGGGTTAGGTTTCCAAAATAAAAATAGAGAAACTATTTCAACTTAATCCAACAAAATTTGTGAAGTTTTTATTAATTTTATAATCAGCTCCTTAACTTTTAAAAAAGTTAATTGTTACGTCGATTCCTTCAAAAAAGCAAACAATTATTAGAGATAATGCGCGATATATTAATAATAGTGAAGCTCTAAAAATTTAATATTGGTAAAGTAGAAAATACATATTCATATGAATCTTCTTTAGAAAAATAAAAAAAACTAAGAATCTTTAGGCACATATTTTCAATACGCCACCTCTTATTTTATTTTTTTCCTAAAAGTAACTTTTAGCTAGTATATAGTTTAAAAATCTTCCAAAATATGGAGGCAGCTGCGTAATTTTGTTAGATAATATGTTTGACGTGTTAACCAAATAATTTGCATCATTTTTTTTTAAGAATGGTAAAAATAAAAAAATAATATCGTTCGTTACCAGCAGCTGTTGAACCTAAGAAGTGAGTCCAAAGGGAATCGCTTCTGAATTAGCACTGATTAACTAAAAATCCTTTAGCTTGATCGTAACTTGCTAATTCAGCTGCATTAACTACTATAGCTCTAGTGATGTTGACGTTAAGCCCCTTTAAGAATCCCTTATAACCGTCAGCTTAGAAAGTTTTTTATGCGCAATCAATAAGTCCCTTGTACTTTAAACCTTGTTATTTTAGTTTGATTTTTATATTAATGTTATCAGATAAAATGTTTTAAAATGAAGATTTTTTTCTATATAATATTATATTTTTTTGATGCTCTTTGTAAGATATATATATTTAAAGATAAAGAGATAGAGTTTTGTAGGAGTTATCAAAAAAGGTAGTGGCAAAGAACGACATTAAAAAGAAGAAATAGAAGGAACCAAATGGAAATCGAAAATTAGTACCTTGCATATCATTGATTAGACGGATTTTGAATACATCTCCTGGTGTTCCAACAAGACAGCCAACAGCTCCAGCAAAACCACCGGCAGCCAACTTTGTAAAAAAGGAGGGATCAGAAGTGAAGTATGTTCTTTTTATGTTTTCATAAACCCACATTCTCACACTAGAGTAAGTGATTTGTCTAAAGAGTGCTGCAGAAAGACCTTTATAGAATCCTCTAAAACCTGAGGTATTTAATGTCTTTTTTATGCAATCGCCAAATCCTTCATAAGTTGGCATTCCTTACTTTCCATTCATTTGCATACGTGTCTTGATATTATCAAATGCAAAAGTAAGAGTTTCAGCAGTTGAAGCGGCTAAACCTCCTAGAAATCCTAGGAGAGGTAAAGGAGAGGCTTGTATATAATCTTAAATTGTTGGGGCTTTTTACTAAACTTGAGTGGAAGACATAATCTTGAGTTTCTATAATACTTTTTGCTATACTATTTTTATGCGATGAGTTGGTTCTCTTAAATATATAAATAACTTAACTTTAATATGTTATGCTTCGCTAATAATCCCTAAAGATATTCTTAAAGGCAACATTAAAATTACTTGATCATTAATTCTAGATTTTTTCTTGTGATGTGAGTCAGTATTTAATTCCTATATAACGCATCAACATTATGCTTTATTAATATTATATAAATATATATTATTTTGTGAGAGTTAAGACCAACTAATAATTAAAATAGCACTGAAAAAACCGTCTTGAAAGGAAGACTAAATATAATCTTTAAAAGTTTAAATAAAGGTGCAATTTTTTTCTTAGGAGATTTTAAAGATTTATAATGTAATAAAATAATGAAAGAAAATTCTAAATATCTAACATATAATTAGTCATTTAATTCCATTTTATAATTGCTAATTACAAATATCAAATTTTAATAGTCAAATTTTTGATACTTTTAACTTTGATTGATGTCATTATAAAATAAATTAATAAAAATATCTAATGAATTTTTTAACAAATTAAATATTTTTTCATCATTTTTCTGAAAATGTTTTTAATAAAAATAATAATGATAATGCTATTATGAATTAATAATAAACATATAAATTTCAATATCAATGTCAATAAAATAAAAGTCCATTAAACGCAAAAACAATAATAAATAAAATAACTAATTTTTTTTCTATTTTAATTTTATTACTAATAATGTAAATGTATAACATTTGCATTTGGTTTTAAATTTTTTATTTAGCTATGATTGTCTTATTTTTAAAATTTATTACTTCTCCTTCTACTTAATTAATTGCAGCAACAATAAATTATCTAAAATAATAATTAAAACTAAAGAATCATAAAATAGCAATACTCACTAAATACAGAAAGAATTTTTTAACAAACCATGCCTTAAAATACATCGATAACTACACCATCAAATAGTCAACCTAAGCAAAGTATTGCAGTGTTTGCTGTTAAGAAAAGGTAAATTTTATCATGAGTAAGTTGCATTGATAAATAAGCTTTCTTTGTGTGTTTATTTGTAATAGGAACTCAGGAGTTATGACAGACCCAGAAGTAATTAATGTTCTTAAAGAAATGAAGATAGAAAAGAATGAAATAGAAATTTTAAGAGTTTAATTTCTGAAATTTGACGATAAAAATATTGGTACTATTTAAAATTTTGAGGTAGATGACATACTTTCAAGTAATAATTAAATTAATTCTAGTTTTAACATCGATTGCGTTTAGGAATTAGAATTTGGAATATTTTTTTTTGTAATATTAAATAAGACTTCGACTTTAAATTCAATTCTAAAGAAATCAAAAAGAGAGTAGGAGAAGAGTGTGATAAAAATAAATGGAAAAGAGTCAATTTTCCTTAGCTTTGCTAAATCTTTCTTACAATCTAAAAATAAGAAAAGGATGAGCAAGAATAAGAGGATTTAGAATACAGTAATTAATTAAATCAATTTTAAAATAAAAAACAATCTTTGCTGATTAAAGAATTTTGCTTATCCAATTAATTTATTTATTTATTTATCAAAAGTTGACGCATTCGTTGCTATGGGCGGAAATCCAGATAAAACAGGAGTTATTAAAAAGGAAAAGTTAATTGATGTTATCAAAAACGAGTTCGAATTGACTATTGATATAGAAGAACTGATTGAAAAGAGTTTGGCAAACTGCGAAGATCTTAATTTTTAAGATTTTTGTCAAATGTTTGAATCTGGTGGTGAAGAAATAAAATCGAAGGTCTCTTTAATATCAGTATGCAAACATTTTACTAATCAAATAAATAAAAGCATGTTTATTTTTTTTAATATAGGAAGTATCAGAAAGAAGATAAACAACTGCCAATCTTAGCTAAACTAACTTCAATGTTAGATACAAAGATTTCGTTAAGTGGGACTAAAAGATGGAAGATAGATTTTGAAAAAATATTTACTTCAAAAAATTTACATAAACAAACACAAGACATTTCTATTTATTCATACAATTAAATAAAGCTGGTAATAAATTTATTGATATAATATTCATGTAATATTGCAAAGATTTATATAAAATATATATCCTTCCTTCCTTGTATAAAAGATAGATCTATCTACTTTTATTTATTAATAATTTTATGTTTACTTAAAAAATACTAACAATAACTTATTTCTTCATTAAATTCATTTTAAATTTGCATAGAAAACAACTTTAATTAATTATTTTTAAAAAAATCTGCAATATAGAAAAAATATAATTTTGTTTTTTTCAAGAGGCTAAATTTGAATAAATTGAGTATAAATCTGCCTTCTGTCTAAAATAAGCTAATTTTTTTTATAAATAAAAGTAAGTGAAAGGTGAATATGGTATTGATTGGTTCATATTCAATTGGTTATATAAATAAGTCAGAGAAGAAATTTATAAATAAATTTTTATTTTTGATAAATTAGTTTTAATTAAATGCAAAATTAAATAAAAACTATTAATTTATAAAATAAGCCTATCACTTTTTTATTTGTTAAAATCTATTTCCCAAAAAGATGTCTTTAATAAATACTTTGATTAATGGTACTACAAATTAAAAATAACTAAAGTCACTTCACTCTTACCATTTTTATTGCTGAGAATAGATAAAAAGTAATTGATAACTTATTTTTTAGATCTATCTAATTTTATTTGCCTACCAACACTCAGATCAAAGTACTAATATTTTGATATAACAAATGTTTTGTAAATTAATTCTTTAATTAATTTTAGTTTTATTAATTTGCCTAAATTTTTGCTTCAAAATTTTTATTTACACAATTTATTATCAATCAACAATAACCTTTGAACAAAAAGAAGCTAAATGTAATGTTTGCTTAATTTATTCAAACAAATTCTTCACTTTTAATTTGATTTTCTCAATATTTTTTTTGATTAGATATTTAAATTTGTGGAGAGGGGAAAATCAAAATTTAACAATTTTTTTGTCACCTTTTACATCGCAAAGATAATCATTTATTATAATTTTTATCAGCTTTATCATTTTAAGTAAGTTTAATGGTTTTAATCAAATTATTTATGAGATCAAATTGTTTAGTCATGTATATTTATTTATTTTTGATATGAATATTTTGTGTATTCTCAAATTTAGTAAATTTTAAAGTTTTATCATTTAAGTAAAGAAAATTATTAATAACTGTAATAGTTAATTTTCGAGAAATATAAAATACAAATCCTTCATCTATCTTTACATTTGGTAGTTAATTAGATGTAATATGAGCAGAGTAATATTTTTTTCTAAAGTAATTGAACAGAAAATATTTACAAAATTACCAAAAGTTGTTTATAAATCTCCTTACAAGAGAAATTTTTTTCTTATAAATTAAATTATTTATAATTTATATGTAAACCATATACTTAGTCGTTATCTTCTTTATACGAGTCTATCTATTGCTTTCTATTGCTTGAGTAAACAAAATGATTAACAATTTAAGTTAAAAACATGAATGCAACATGAGAAATTTTAGATTTAAGAGATTAAAATATGGTTTTAAAAATAAATTATCAACAATTTTATATGAAAAAAGCCAAAAAAAACATAAAACAAAAACTTAAGCTCATTTACTTCGAAACAATTAAAACCACTAACTGAAAAGATTTTTGGTTTTAGAAGGTTTTCATTAGTTCATATCTTTCTGATCTATTTTAGCATACTTTATTAAAAAAATGTAGAACAAAAAGTGCAAGGGTTTACAAAAATTTTGGTACTAAGATTTATTTTTTAAGTAACTTTATTTAGAAAGATAGTCTATAACAAAAATTTAGATTTTAGTATTTTCAGAAATAATGAAAGTTAATAATCTGTAATCATACATGTTTTTCAGTACTTGTGTTTTAACTAATTGTATTACTTTCTATTCTAATCGATCAATCAAAGTGAATAAAATTTCTAATTAATCAAAAAAATCCTTACAGACAAATTTTTTTCAGAGTGATTCCAGCTATAACTAAGAAATCAAGTATTTTTATTCCTTCAGTATTTTAATTTTAAACACTAAATTTATTTTTTGTATATATCGATTGTAAATGTGTAATTTCTGTAAAAAAATTTTCTTACATCATAAGTCTTTATTCATTTAAGTGAACGAGTTAATAAATTTATAATTAAAAATAGTATGCCATTAAATAGAGATTACAAATTTTTGATTGTTAATAGTAAATAGATAATTTTAATTTGCTGCATTTAATCATTATTTATTTATTTATTTATTTATAATCAGTTTTCATTTCAACGACACTAATATACATTTTTTTAAATCTCTATTTTAAACTCAAATAAATGATACTTGTTTAGAAATATTCATGCTATGAAGGGAAATTATTTTGCTAATTGAGTTTTTCTTGAAATAATCTACCTCTGTCGATATGCGAATCCAATCAAAAAGGAATAAATTTTTAAAGAGCATTTAAAACTTCATTAAATTTTGATATATATTAATTTTTATTATAAATAAACAAGTAAATATTTTAGGTTGCAAAGTTAAATTTTTAATAAAATGTGCAAATTAATTAATTATTAATTGTTACAAGTATTTATTTTACATGAGCTACGTATGTAATTCAGCAGAAATTAATTGATTAAGATATTATTTTACACAAGAAATATGTAAAATAGCTAGTTTCTTTATGAAAACATTATTTGGCAACTTAAAATTCTATTTGGTTAACGAAAAAGGTATTTTTACTTTCATTAGTTAAATTAAGCGCTAAATTTTTGCTAAAGTGTTAAAAGGGATTTAATATTATAGATTTTTTTTTAAACTGAGATTGAGAAGAAAAGATATGGATGTTATTTAATATTTGTAATTAATTTTTTTTGCAGACCCAATTCCGATAGCACTTACAACTCTTTGATATTACAAATCATCTAATTCTAAATATTGTATTTTAATTTACTTTGAGAGAGGTGGCTGAGTCAACAAAAATAAATGATGTTGATTATAATTAATTCAATATTTTTTATTCACAAATAACTTTTGAGATTAAATAAAAATACTTCGCCTACCCCACTTTCTTTGAATTTTTTAATTAATTAATTAATATTTTATATTTCTATGATGGCTCGTATTAATTCTTGTATTAAATAAATTCAATCAAATACTTTCTTTCTTTCTTTCATAAATTATGCGCAGGAATTAGCCTTAGATTATAAATTTTACACAATCATTCTTGATACGCTGTATCCGTAATACCAACAAAATACAATAAACAAACCTTGACTTAATTTTACTTATTATCTTGTATCTTTTTTAGTATTTTCTATTTTAATATTTGATGTGAATGTTTTAAAACACACACCGTTTTGTATTTTAAAGTTAAGGTATGTTGATGGCAATAAAATGCATCCATTAAACATTTAGTAATACCAGTCCAGATACTTTTAAAGGAATTTTTTTATTTGATAGTGAATATATTTATAAACGTTAGTAATAAATGTGTATTTAATAAAGAAGCGTTGTTTTTGTAGCAACTAAAATGATGTTCTACCTGTCAATTACTGCCTCAGAAAAAAATCTAAGCTCATAATATTGATCTAGATACTGGTAAAAAGAGATTCTTATAAAAAATTTTGAATGAAAAGTGTGACCATTGAGACTTATAAATGGTAAAAATGTCAAATAAGCCTGAGTTATTTAAATAATAATGAATATTTAGATATAAAATATTCGTATTCTGTTAATATTTTGAAATGGTTTATTATAATTTGAAAAGTTTTTATTCAATCCCCCACCAATGAAACCATTAAGAATATCTATTTCCTTCAGCTTTTTATTTACATAATAGGTTTATATCTTTATGAATTATGAAGATTTAATGAAAAAATTAACTTCGTGGTTGTTTTGAGGAGTGGATTCAATCTGAAAATATACTAAATCTAATTGTTAAATTTTACATTGTATACATGGTGAATTCATGTTTTTATTATAATTAAATATAATTAAAACAGAGGGAAAAAATTTTTGAGACAAGCAGATTTTGTTAATTAAATTATCAAATCTAACAAAATTTAACAAGAAAGGCGTAAGAAGATTAATTTTTTCCCTAAAACTAATTGAATATTTTACTTTACACATTTTAAATGTATTAATATCTTTTGTAGTAATTAGTTTTTATTATACATCTATTAGTAAAGCAACATTTGTAATAGCAAACTAAGCCTAATACCCCTCCTCTTTTTAGTATTTTATTGTTCCTTTACAAAAAAATTTTTCATTTCTTTAAAGGTTTACTTCTTTTTACCCACATAAGAAATAATTGCTAGTTAATTTATCTTACATGTTAAAATATAATTGATAAAACAGTAAATTTATGTCGGCATTTGTGTGGCTGAAAATTTAGCTTATAAAGCTAGTGAAAAAATTAATCATCGATATTGAACCTTGTTAAATAAAAAAGCATTTTAACAATTTTTTATTGATAATCAAAGTCTGGCAAAAGAAAGCACAACTAAATATTGCTAATGCTAATTATTTGATTGTTTCTTGTTAGAAAAAAGTCCTTTTTAAATTAAACCATAAATTCTATGAATTATTTATTAGTCATAAAAGCAAAATACCTATAAAGAATTATCAAAACTGTTAGAAAAAATATTGACAAGTACATATCGTCAAATAAAAGTAAAATTGACATCATAAAAAACTTGATTTGAAGAAGTTAAACTGATTAAGTTGTATGAGTCGTTATTTAAAAGCTAACTACATTTCTCTTACAAACAGAGATGTATTGCTTTACTAAATGTTATTACAAACAGTTTATTTGATATTATAGAGAAGAAGATTAAAAAATAGATAGATAAATTGATTAATTGATTGCTGACTGACTAATTTATTAATTGATTATCTTACTTTTTTTTTACACCAGCGATCTCTAATTTCTTAATAATTATTAGATTAATTTGCGTATTAACTTCTTAATTAAATTAATGGAAAAGTTAACTAAATTTATAGTTTTTTCGAAAAAAAAATATATAATTTTACTATTTAATTATCTTTTAACGCCTGTCATAACTTTATACATTTGAAAAACAAGTTTCAATAATATTGATTAAAACACCTTGGTTTCATAACTCAACTTGCACTAAGCAATAACGTATAGAACCTTGAAGGAAAAATGATATTTACAAAAACTAAAATTATCTATTTGCAAATAATTTTACAAAAAACATTATAAAATTGTGTACTGGTCCGATTTTAAGGAAAAACTTTTAAGAAACACAAAAAACTCAAATAATTTTGAACTAACTAAATTTAATGCAGCCTTTTCCATAAACCAGACTCTACTGCTTAGCATCTGGTCTCCAAATTACAAAAAAGATAAAATTAGAAAAATATAGAAGTTCTTGGAGCAGGAGAAGTACATTTTACCATATTTATTATTTTGACGACAAAGCATCCTAATCAATTATAAAATTTATAAAAAATTCCTTACACAGATTAATATAACTATCCTGTAGTAAATGTTAGTTAATTTTATAATATGTATTCAGCTAAATGACTTCACCGAATATTAGTTCATCTTTTAATAATACTTCCAAATCCAAATACCTCATCTATTTCATTGAATTCATCAACTTCAAGAAAGCTCTAGCACCTCTCTAATAAATATATTATCATTTGGTCATATTTCAAATTAAACTCATAATATTTAAGTATTCGTCAAATAATATTTAAAGCTATACTGTATAAAGTTATTATAAATTTTTAGTTTTCAATTATGAGGTTTGTACTAGTGAAGAGAAACACTTACCGCTTAAAATTTAATTTCACGTTTTCGTTTTATAGAATAATTTGCGGACTCTATTACCACAAATTATACATTAATTTAACTTTCATTAAAACTGTAGTTAAAATGATAAATTACTGTACTTTTGGATAAAATCTAGAATAATAGTTCTAGAAGCATCAAAGCTGTATTGGTTATATCATTGTATTAAATCTTATTTAGTAAGTATATCTTCAAGTATCAAAAAATCAGTAAATCATCACAAACAGAAATTCTTTATATTTATTTAGTAATATTGCATGCTCATCTTAATCCAACACTTAATTTTTATAAATCAAATGATTAAAATTCATATAAGGAGATATTTTAAAATGTTTGCAAGAAAAATTATTTATTTATTTAAAACCAAACAAATTGTGTTCCCATGCTAAAATATCTCAATTAATTGATTGGTTTTATTTTTAATTCGAACATATTTGAATTGTGCTTAATCATTAAATAAAATATAAAAAGTTTTATAATACAATAAAATCAGCTGTTTAATAAATAACGGCTGGCTTTTCGAGTCAGGTATATTTTAGGGAAAGAATCTCAGGACAATAAAAAAAAGCTTAATTGAAAGCGATTTAAGTTGTTCTAAAAATATTTTTATTAAACCCCCCCTTTTATAAAGATATAGACACAAAGATTGATCGCTCAAGCGATTAATATAAAATGGATGATAGTCTATAAACAAAAATATTAATTTACAGAGAGTTGATTGCGCTCATGAAACAAGTTGGATAATAGACAAGATTAAATAAATTTCATGATGATGCAATTTCGATCTCCTAGTTTCTTACAATAAAAGATTTATAATACCACAGAATATTTTTTCCCAAATAAGGATTATTATAATTAATTTGGATGACTATTAAGCAGATTCATCCAAATAAACAAGAAATTGTAATAATTATTATAATCATGTGGTGAGAAAAGTAAAAAATATAAAGATTTTTGCTTAGTAAATAAAAAATTAAAATCTAAGTGCCTTCCCATCGTTTAATTACTAATAAGACAAAACTACAAAAACATGGAAATAGAATAAATTTAGTTTTATAGCGAACTCAGTGATTTCAATTTCCATAATCCAAAATACTTTATTCTTTCTCTGTCAATCATTTAATGATTAACATTTAATAAATAATTTTAAATGGTAATTTATTGAGTGAAATTGAAAATAGAAAGATGAGTTGATGAATTGGTCCCCCACAATAATCAATCAAATGTGCAAAGAAAATAAATGATAATTATTATAAATAGGCTTGGCTTGGTTAGCCTTTAAAAGTATTTATTTTTTTATTTTAGTTTGAAACTAAATTTTTTATTAAACTACCAAAGAGCGATTAAATAATTGAGATATTAAGACTACTTAATAAAATCTATTTATTAATCGCAATCACAAAAAGAACCCCCTAGGATCTATTTTTTAAATCCAGAGATTAATTGCTATTCTGATGGTACATAATAAAAAGGATTCTTTTTTTTTCTCTTTCTGTTATGATTAGTATTTATCATATCATATTTCAATAGAAACTGACTGAACCATTCCCAACTAATTGCAAATCTGCCTATAAGTAGATTGATAATTTAAATACCCTATTGAGCTTTTCGCATAAAAATTTCATATTATTTATTGATTCATGTTTATCCTTGCACTATTTAGTCAATTTTTAGTTTAATAATTTAAAGTGACTAAATTCAGCCGTATGCCGCACTGGATTTATTTTGCTGGCCTTTTCTGTTAAATTTTTATTCTTTAAGTACTCCAAAATATGATATTTGCTTTAATCAAAATTAGGCTAATACAAAAATATGTTTGCTAGAACAGAGAGAGATTTAGTTGTTTAGTAATGATGAAATCAAAAAAAATTGGTTCATTTGTTTTGTTTTAAATAAAAAAAAAGCATGATCTTAATTAATTCGTGCTTTACAATTTTTTTGTGGTTATTATAGTTATATAAACCTTGTTTGAATACACCAGAATCAAATTACAAATCTAGGCTTACTTAGAATATTGATATTGCAATTTAAAGAGATCTTTTATAAATTTTACTATTTTTTGATTTGTTAATGTGCTAAATACATTTTAGAATGAATTATACGTCATTTGATCTTATGAAGTTTACTTATACATCATCAAGAATGACTTTTGATAAGACTTGCGACATCCAAAATTAATTGGGGATAATTTATAAATTATTGAAAATTTGGCTGTATGCTACTTTATTTGCCAACACTTTTTATTATTAGCTTTTTTAATTAAATCCTCTTTTTTAGATTGTTTGGTTTTTGGTCACTTTAATGTTTTATTAATAATAAATCAATGCAATTGAATTAACACTCAAAATATACAATCAAGATTCCTCTCTTTATTTCCTATAAATTACCAAACTTAATCTTCAACATAAATATAAAAATTAATTAACAAAAAAAAATAAATAAAAATCAAACCCCACAAAAAAAGGTCTTTACCTTAATACTACATACAAAAATCAAAAAAAACCTAATACTAACCTCCCACTAAAAATGAGACTCATCCCTGATATGGAAAGATTCGGCTATCTTGACAGAAACGATTCCGACTGCCTTGATACCCTTGACGCTAAGAGAAGATACAAGAGAATCTCTACCTTCAAGCGCAATTAACTCCTTGAAAAGATCTTCTTTGAAAACAAAAAAATTAAAATCGTAATTAATTCTTTCCTTCTTTCTATCTGTCTATCAATTTTTCAAAGCTTCTTTCAGCTTTATACTTTTGTCAAAATCTTAACAAGAGGATTTAGTTAAAATTAATTTTCTTACTTTTTGTTTGAAAATGTTCAGCTTTAAAACCCCATTAAAAAATAATCTTCACTTGATTGATATTTTATCAAATATCGTATAACTCGAAGATAAGCAAAATTTAATGAAATTGTAAGCTTTAAATAAAAAGTAATGATAAATTAATTATCAATACCTAAGAAAAAACAAACAAACAATTAATCAATCTTTTGAATATTTACATTCAAAAAGCATCAAACAAACAAATTCTTCTTAATTAAAAAATTTTGTCTTTTCAATATCTAAATAATTCTTTTAAATTAAATAGGCTGCCTAAGAATTGAATATTAATTACTCATCTGCCAAGACTATTTTACACTTATACAGAAAGAAGGCCAAGAAAATCGGTAACTAAAACGCTGCCCGTCTCAGTGAAAACACCAGATGTGGTGTCAGACCTTTACCTGTAGTCAATGGATCTAACTCTAATTAAATGGAAATTGTCATTTCCTAAGGGGGTCGTACTACATGCAATATCTCCTTGGCTTCCAGCTTCTAAGTAGTTGCTGTTACCAAGAAAACTGAAAGTGAAATGTAATAAGAAGAAAGTGAATTCGATCAATCCACTTACTAATTATAAAGCATTTGCCCTTAATCTCAAATTGAAGTTTAACAATTACAAGCTCTCTTTGATTTATCAAGCGAAAGCAATTACAGTGCTATGAGCTTATGAGAAAGCTGATCCCTTCTAATAATTATAGAATAAAACAGCTAATTAATTAGATTATATTTCTGACTTTTCAATTCAACAAATACATAAAAATATAACAAACAAACAAACAAATAAACATCTTTATCATATACTAAAAAATTCCTCAAAACATATTATAAAATACAATCAAAACCAATAATCTTCTTTCATCTAATACGATTTCAACTCTTTAGCAATACAGAGCATTACCACTAAACTTGCTTTGATATGCTAAGCATCTGTGTTAAGAGTCTTTGCTCAACAACATACTAACCTTTAGAAAGATAACAGTTTCTAAAGCAATATTAGTAACATTTAATGAGCAAGATTAATTAGTTGAAGTGATCTTCCGTTTTGAGTATTCATTCATTTCTTCCTCATAGAGTGTAGGTGAAAGGATTTTAGAGCTTTGCAAAGCAGCTTTAAAATACATAACTTACTCTCCTAATTCATAACAATATGCAAGGATAAAAAATAATAAACACAATTAATTTATATAATAACCTCCTTTTAAATCATTTATTATTTACCTTGATAAAACACAAAAAAATCATTCTTATATAATTATAAATATCTACATCTTTATTGTCTTCTTCTTCTCTTTGTATACAGTATCAATTTCTCATTATTTCTACAATCAAATTAGACCTAATCTTTCATTTTAAACTGCTTCATACATACAATTAACACAGAAACTAAAATAACACCTGCTTAAAATTAATTATATCTAAATAAGATTTATGCAGAGTGAATAAAAATTCTCATAGAATTATTAAGTTTTTAAATGTGGATGTATACATTTATTTATCCCACAGGTTTTTAAAAGTCAGTCAGTTAGTCAATCCGTTTATCTCTAAAATTCTTTAGAAATATTTTTTAAAGAACACACTTAACCAAATGCTAAAATAATTAGGATAATTTTAAGAGGTATTTATTGAAATAAATAAACAAACAAGCAAATAAATCTTTAAAATCATCCTCATATATTTATTGTCTCTTAATTTTTAAGAAAATTTTAGATTTTTTTTACAACGAAATTATAATTTTGCATTGTATATTAGAACCTTAGAAATATTAGTACTAGATTGATACAATGTATTAAAGAGTAATTAATTATTTGTTTAGTATATAACATCAAATGCCTTCTATATTTCTCCAGTTTGTTTGATTGATTGATTGATCAATAGATTAAATAATTCGACTTTTGATAGATCTTATTGAAAGATTTGATACAGTTCTTATTGCAAAAATTATTTATCTGTATTCTACTTAGAGAATAGAATATTTTATTTTAAAACAATGATATATTTTAATTTAAACACTTGATGGTAGCTAATTTAAATTATAAAATAAAAACTGCTTGTGCTTTAGGGTTAACAAAAATTTAAAAGATTTTTGATTATTTGTTTATTTGATTTCTAAATAAGTGTAAAAAATAAAAACTTCAAACTGCTTTTAAAAAAGATTTCCCTCTCAAATAAAGATTCAATTCGAGTGAGTTTAGATACTTTTCTACTTCTATTACAGATTTTAATATATTTTTTACTTGTTTACGCAATCATGAGGTATTTTAAATAAAATTTTAAACCTACGACAAATAATATTTTGGGGCCAGATAAAAATATTTGGTTTTTGTTTTCATTTCTTTCATATTAGAAAAGCTTTAAGGACAACTAGTAAATTAAAATTTTTGCTAAGTCTTAAAGCCTCTCACAACCATCCGCATATAAAAGAGTTGTTAATCTATAAAATATATTAAATTCTGAAAACGAATTGTATAAAAGATGGAAGATAGGTATATGACACACTTTGGTATTTAATTTGAGTAAGTTGGGATTTTAAAAATTTGAAGTTATTAAAATAGAAGAAAATATTGGAAATACTTAATAGTTATTTTTCAAAAATTTTGAGTGATTGATTAAGAAAGATTCAAATCTTTTATTTCCACTAACCTGCATAATATAGGTATTCTTAATTAACACATAATGTGCTGAATCAATCAATAATACATTAAATTATATTTTTAATTGGAAGGACAAATTATAGATCCAACTTTTCTCCCGTTAAAATCTCATACTAATTACTTTATTTTTTTTCTAATGTTGTCATTTTGAGTATTTTACTAGTTTGCCTTAAATTTTTTCATTTATAATGTTCCAATTGCTAAATCACCATACGAAAATATAGTAGACAAGTTGGAGAAATCAGGCAATAGATTCAAAACCATATTCCTGTTTAAATTCCGTCCTTTACACATTTAAGAAAAATAGAGGAAAAAATCAGTAAAAATAAATATTTCGCATTTAAGATAGATAAATAGATATTGGTATATCAAATTTATAATTTTTGAAATAATTTATTACATATACTTAAAAGATATTTAAGTTTCTTTTATTATTTCACTTATTTCTTCATTTAGATATTAATGATAAATTAAATCCAAAATATGATGGGAAAAAATCAATTAAGTAATAACAATTTTTAGAAATAAGTAATTATTACGCATTTATTCTAAAATGATTACTAATTTTCATTAAAAGACTTGTTTACTGTCTAGCATTATTTATTTTGAGCTTAAAAGATTTTTATGACATGACATTAAATCAAGGTTAATTATGTAACCTTAAATATTTTTTTCTAATATTGCAATTTCAGAATAATTGTTACTTCTTATATATTTTTTACAAAATAATATCTGAATTACACATTTTCAGATCCAAAACTTTTATATTGATTAAATTATTGATCTTTCCAATTAAAATTTTCTAAATTGAAGATGCTCTTTTAACTAAAAAAGAAAAAAGTTTCAAGTAAATATACACTAACTATAAGAAGAAAAAAAATAATTCCCTTATTGTTATTTGTTATTTTAATCTAATAGAGATTGTTCAAACTGTTTTTTATCAGTTGCTTTGAAATTATTTATTTTTGTAACCATGAAATAAAAAGTAAATACATTCACTATAGTTGCTTTTAATCTAAGTCTATATTTTATTTCTTATCAATTAGAAATCTACTTTCAAGCACTGCTTGTATTAAAAAGATATTACATTATGCTATTTATCATAAAATATATAAAATATGAAAGTAAGAATCAAAAATATCTTTTGAAATTAAACTATAAATAAATATTTCACAAAAGGAAAAAATTTATAGTTTGCAAGTTTGCAAGAAATAACATCAAAGTAAATTAATACTTTTCATTTGATTTTTAGGTTGTAAATCAGTTTTCCACAAATTTATTACAGGCGAATTTAGAGTTCATTTACAATCTCATTAATTGAAATTTGATTTCCAGCAAAAATAATAATAATCATAAATATAAAACGAGTGGTAAGTTTTACCGAATTCTAATAGCTTAACTTCTAAATATTATTTTTGAAACCATCAACACTTTCATTACAGGTTGTTATTGCAATCCGAATTATTTAATTATTACTTTTCGTTTCAAGGGATATGGTAACACATGTTATAATAGCCTGAATTTTGTTTAATTAGAATTACAATTTTTTTTAATATAGAAGATACAACTATTTTCATTAATTAATATGCAAATATTCAATTGATATAAACTAAAATAGTTAGTTATTGTCTTGAATGTTTTGATATACAAATAAAAATATTATTTTATTTTTATTTTCTTTTAAATATTCTTATTGATTAAAAGTAAATTTTAAAATTAAATAAGTTACTAAAAAGTTTGAAAAATAAAAAACTTGTTTTCTAAATTTTTTTTCTCAAAAACAAATTTTTATAAATTTAAAGATGACTTTTTATTCAACAAAAATTATTTTTAGAACACACCTATAGACATAATATTAATTATTCTAAACAATTTGTATTTAAAAAATACCAAATTAGTAAATTATTTTTTTAACTGATAAAAAAAATTGATAGTTGATTTAAATATTTAATCATACATAATATTTTAATGTTAGCTAATTATTTTGATCTTAAATCAAATACAATTTTATAGAGTTATAATTTTATTAAAAATATTTCTCTAATTAAAATGATTAGCATTTAATAGATTAACTAATTTGTTTACATTATAATTTTTTAAAGATTGCTAAATTATTATTGTTGAAAATTATCATAAATATCAAAATAAAAAATATTAAATGCAAACAAAAAAACATATTCATTTTAGTTAGGATGTTAAAATTCCTATTTTTAAGATTAATATCACTTTTTATAAGCTTGTTCGAATTGCTAGCAGACATCACCTTCAGAAGAATTCAAAATAATTAGATTATATCCCAACTTTTAGAAGTAATCAATCTTAGATTAGGTGCTAAGGTTGTACTTAACTTCAGATAAATTTTCTTCTACCAAATAGCAATTATATTTTAAGACTAAAACAATATCTTTCTCATTGAGTACAAAATTGATGTAAAATCCGTCAACTATTTTTAAAATTATTGTAAAACAAATTTTTAATTTCATAAAAACGATTACTAAATTGAGATTATTTGAAGCTAATATTTTTTTCTTCTAAATATTTTCTAAGTTAGACCTCTTCCTAAATTTATATGGGGTTTTCTTTTAATGTAAAGCTTTTAGATTGCTTTCCTAAGTTTTGATCAAAGAGAGCTAAAGTTTCTTAGCTCATTTGATTCTAGTATACCTTGTAAGAGCATTTTATTAGGTTTAAGTAAAATGATTCTTAGTTATGGTCTATTCTTTTAAAGATTTATTCCCAAACATCTTTTTCAAAGTACTAGATTCTATAAAATACTATAGCTAAGTAATCAATATACTTATAACGGAATTTTATGTCACTAGAGAAGATGCTTTCTATCAAATATTTACTTATATTATCTTTAGTAATAATACCTAAATTTGCAGCACATAAGAGCAAGCATGAGACATACTTGTCAAATTAATGAATTTTCTCAGTCTGTATATTGTTGAGGCTTGATTAAATACTTTTAGTAATTTAGAAAATAAGTTTAACTAATTGATAAGAAAGGGTAAAAATAATTACTATTCCTTTATCTTAGGTGTTACAATTGAGCTTTTACCAATAGAGTATAAAATATTTGTTTTTATTTAGTTAGAATGTTCTCTTTCTAAATTTTTTTCAAGAAGTTTACAATACTTCATATTTTCCTCTTTGTTTTTGATGAAAGTTTCGCTACTCATTATGTAAAAGTAAACAAATTCTAAAGTAAGTTCTTTTTACAGATCTCCTTCTAAAGCATCTATGCACATTTTTACAATATCATCAAGAATTTATTGATTTTAATTAATAAATGTTTTTTGTTAAAATGTTGCATGTGAGGCTGCCTATATTTTATAAGTTAAAAATTTATTTTTATATACTTTAAAATATAAAAAAAGCATATTTATTTGATCAACTCATTTCATTAAAATTTTATTTTTAATTTTTGAAATTTCAAGTTAAAAATATTTTTTAAATGAATGGTAAAAGTTGAATAACTTGTATTTGATAAAATTATTTAATCATAAATTTTTAATACCAATTAAATTAAAAAAATAATCTACCTGTAACAAGTTCAAAGCATCGTACTTTGAAATTGCTTAGTTTTAGTCTAACTTTAGTAAGGACAAAACTTTGCAATATTTATCCAAAGCATCCTACTTATTGAAGTTTTATGAAAAGTTATAGTATTTGGATGCAAACAAAGCATCATTTAAGTCATAGGAGGTTTTAGAGTAGAACTAAACAGATTCTAAAACTTATTCAAAATATGTTGGAATAAATTCCTTAACAAAGTCTTAATACTATTACTGGTTATTGATGTTAAAATTTATAATATTCAGCACAAACATCAATTTTTGTATAACAATAGATTAATTTTAAGATTCGTTTTAATCGATGCTCTAGTAAAACTTCAAATACTGGTTATACAAGTATTTATACTTCTTTTAGATTTACTTGTTGCTAACATTTAATGTAAGAGCAGTAGCTAGGGAGAAGTTAAATATAAATTAGTCTAAATTTTTCACTTCATATTTTATAATTAGATTTTAGAAATCTTTTTCTGAGAAAAACTCATTGAAAAATTTCATATGTTAAATATAGCATTTAGCAAGAGCAAAACTCATAATATTGAATCTATTTTTTATGCTTTCTCTGCGGTAAAAGTCAATATCATAACGGCTAGCTGAGATTTTTCTGGCATCAGCGTCTTATAATAAAGTGTTTAAGAACTAGTCGAGGTCTTTTTGCTAATTTTAAAATTATAAAGAAATTAATTATAAACAGCTAGAAAGTATTTAAATGGCTAAAGATAGTTTGGAATTTTGTTTATCTAAAAAACAATAAAAAAATAATGTAATTTAAATGAGATATAAGTTACTTAAACAGGATTTTTATGAGATCCACGCTATTTGCCTTGGCTTTAATTTTAACCTTTTCTATGTTATTGCTATTATTTTTATTCATTTTAAGTTTCTTCTGGCTAAGTAGGTTATTGGCTTGAACAGAAATTGTAAGCAAACCTTTAGTTTAAGAGCTGTGCAGATGTTATGTTCTTGTTAAATAAGTTAAAGTATTTTAACATTTGATGGATTATTCTATTTTATTCTAAACTTAATCTACTAACTAACTGTCCTTATTTGATATAATTATTTGTATCCTAATTAATATTTGATATATTTTATGAAATTAATTATTTTTTCTTTAGTCAATAAGATATGTTAAGAAAATTCTAAAGAATTACTTTAGAAGGATTGAAAACAAAATCATAAATAGAGTTAAATTGCAAACAATTAAATTAGAATTTTGAAATTATAATAGAAATTAAAATTTATAAATTTTTATTAATAAAATAACTTGGTTGGTTCAATGACTTTTAAATAGACTTAATTTCTGATCAAATGCTAAGTTAAAAGAATTTAATTAAATATAATAATAATCACTATTATTTGAATTAAGCCTCATAGAAATTAATCATGATACCTTGTTATAGACAATTCAAATTATATTCTATTTATTCTGATAGGTTAAAATTTTAAAAATCTGAACTAAGATATAAAATATCTCTATCCATCTACGAATATAATGATTAAAAATATCAAAAAAATAATCAATTTTAATATTTAAAAAATAAATTTTAAAAAGGACAAAAATATGAGTAGCATCAATGTTCCAAAAATAAATATTTGGTATAACGGCAATCTCTACCAAATGTCATAGACTCCAAAATCACTAGGGTGTTTATTTGAATAAATCCATAAATAAATATTAAAAACAAATGAAATCCATTAAATTTAAGTCAAATAGGAAAACAATAAATTAATAGAAAACGAATATTAATACATTAGCCTAATTTATGATTCTATTGAGCAGCTTAATCTAATTATTAATGTATTTCCTATTACCTTAAAGCCAATTCAAAAGTCATAAGACACCTTCAAAATAAAGCCTTAAAACAAATAAACTCTAATAAAAAATCAATAGTAAATTATCAGCAACAATTCATTTTTAGCAAACATATTTTATAAATTCATATGAAACACTAACTGAGTTAGCAGCTTTCTAAATTAATTATATAATTTTAAATCAATGTAAATATTTTTATAATGTATGTATGTATGCAAGTAAACTAAAATCAATAAAATTAACTATTATTTATTATCATCTTATTTTATCAAGTTTATTTTATCCCTATAAATCATAGAAAAAACATTTTTGCATAAATAAATTTTTATGTCATTTTATATCTTCTAAATTTCATAAAAATAAAATTTTCTAAAATGATTGTTTCTTTGATTATTTGAGATTATTGTAAATATCTAAAAATAAAACTAAGTAATACAAAAAATCAAACTTTATTCTTCTTTAAGAATTAAAACCTGCCTATCTGTTAATTTACTTATTCAACAAAATATTACTTCATTAAAGTGATCTATTGTGTGTGAATTTACACATTGATATATTTTAACATCAATTATGAGTAAATTTAAAGAAATTTCATAAAATAAATTTATTTTTTTAAAATTATTGATAAAATTAAATTCACTTTGAATAATAAAATTAAAAAATATTTCGTTCACTTACAAATTTAAAATCTTTTCTATTTTAACTACAATATATTTTAAAATTAATGCTTTGAATATAGATTGTGCTATTATATATAGGCCTTTAAGTATTGTTACAAATTAATAATTATTTATTGAACATTTTGATGTTTTAATATCAATTTCTAACATAATTTAGTTCATAATTAGCTATTATTTTTGTATTCAATGATGGTGAAAGGATTAAGTCACTATTTTAAATAATAAAGTTAAAAAATATTTCGTTCATTAATAAATTTTATTATCTCTGAAATATTTTCCACTTTAACTACAATATATTTTTAAAAATAATGCTTATAATATTATTTTTGCTGTTAATTTATATACCTTTAAGTATTGTTACAAAATATTAATTAAATATTGAACATTTGTTGTTTTAATTTATTTCATAATTTGCTATTTTTTTGTGTATTCAATGATCGTGAACAGATTAAGCAACTAATTAAAAAATATGATGGAAAATTTTAATATTACATTATTCAAAAATAATAATAAAACAAATTTATATATAATAAATATTATTTCAATAGTACAAGTCTTAATAGATGTGATTAGGAAAATATTCAAGATATTCATAAATTAACTTATCAAAAGCCACTTTATTTGTTAAAGCCTTTTTCTTTTCTTATTGAATTTATGATTTGTAAGTACTTTAAAATTTTAAACTTATTATGTTTGGTTACTAAATGCTATCGAAATCTATATATTTTTACAGAAAGATATTAGCACTTTCCTAAAAGTTTAAACTAAAATATGTTCTTTGACTATTTTAAATTAACTATAAGAAGGATTTGGCTAAAATTTTTTACTACTGATGTTCCAAATAACTAGCTGCAAAGAAAATCTTGCATACTTCAGCTTAAATTTCTAATCTTTAGAAATTTTAAATATTATTATTTTAAAGTAGCTCTTTTTAAAAATTATTGGTAAAATTCAACTGAAGTTTTAGTAAATTTGTTTTTATATTTTTGATAAAGTAGTTAAGTTAATCAACTTCATTTAAGCAAACACTCATTTTTTAAATTGTTGGTATTTGTGTTAAAATATTTGTTATCTAATTTGTTAAAGGAAAAGAATTAATTGATAATGTAGCCAATTAACTATTTTGTGGAATTAGACTTTCAAAGAAATATGGATTAATAACTCTATCAAAACGAACTTTTAATTTCTTTAATTAATCATGAAGCATAATATCATCTAATGATAGAGTATTTTCCTTACTTTAAACATAAATGCTTTTGATAGTAATTTTTCTTAAATTAAGATTTTTGCTAATGCTTTAAATTAACATTTTGGCAGAATCCAAACTATCTATCTGCAACAAGCTTATTTCTAGTTTCTGAATATTACACTAAAAAAATAGCTTTTAAATTAAATTTTCATTTAATTTCTATGAAAATTTCAGATTTTTTATCTTTAGTGTTTTAAAGGAAAGGTTATTTATCACTTTAAACAAATTTTGAAATTAGTTGATTAGGTTTGTGTTCAACAACATTTGTTTGAACTTTAGCACATTAAAACTCTTTCTGATTTAGCTCATAAAATTATATATAACTTTATAGTAGACCATATCTAAAATGGAGACTTGTAAGCGATTTATGTTTTAGTTCTTGTGAAATAAATCTAGGGTGCCCTGTAACATAATTCCATAATGAGGGCAGTTCAATGACTTAAGCTTTGGGTTATCTTGCAAGTATGAATATAATTTAGAATAGTCTTTGCTCTCTAAATCATTATTTGATAAAAAATTAAAGTGAAACTTTTCTAGTATTTAATTTTTTGAGAGCTAAACAAATATTTCATAAATATTTTCTTTGCTAAAATTTTAGCATTCACTCAGTGACCACACAATTTTTCTACTTGTTAAGGCTACCAATTTCATTTTTTAGATTATCTCTTGAGTAAACTCGTACTTATAAAAAGCGAGGACCTTTGTCTCATCTCCTTCTAAGAGAGCGATAACCTCTTCACTACTTTTATTATTTGTTATCATTTAGTGATTTGCTTTTATATTTAACATTATTAATTAAGTTATTTCAAAATATCAAATATATTATTACAATACCTACAATTTTTTAATATTTAATTTGGGAACCAATTTTTCAAAAAAATATTCCAAAACAATTCATATCTATCAATAAGACAATTTGTCCGAGTGGTTAAGGAGGAAGACTAGAAATCTTTTGGGTTTACCCGCGCAGGTTCGAATCCTGCAGTTGTCGTTTTTTTTTTTCTTCCCCCCTTTCTTTTCTCCTGCTTATAATTGGTTTAATTTATAAATAAATTAAATTATAAAATATTAATAATTAAATAAAAAAATATATTTTTTTATAAAATTTAAGATATAAAATTTAAAAAAATCATGAACGAGTTTAGGATAAAAAAAAAATGTGAAATTCCAAAACATTTTAAATAAAAAGAAGTCTAATTATAAATGTAAAAATTAAATTTTAAAATGTATTAAAATTATTTTTTTATGATAAGCAACTCTAAGTTAGTCATACTTAATGATGAAAAACCTTACAACCCAACTTTTATAAAAGAGGAGCAACAAGTAAAATAATTTGAATGTTTTAAATAAGCTGATTTTAAGTAAAACATAGAAATTATATGAAATATATGAAGTTAGCAGAAAAAAAGAATATGAATAAATTTTGAATCAAGCATATGACTAAACTATTGTAACATTATGTTTCAATTTTAATTTAATTTTTATCATTTCTATCAATAGAAAAGTTAGGTTCCAAAATCTTAGTATTGCTGTATCTGTAAGCTTAAATTTGAAAATTATTACCATGTAATTTATATTCAGTAACATATTTTTTAATTTAATTTTATTACGAAGCATATTAGAGAAGACTCACATCGATAAAAGCTAATAAATAATGAATTTTATTAGAATATCCTTCAATATGGTGGTCATATTTAAAATTATAAAGAAAATGACGAAACTTAGCATGATATATAAATTCAACAAGATTCCAAATAAATGGTTGTGAAATATGATCAAAATTATGTCATCAATAAAAATGAGTTTGCAAATGATAATTAATAACTAGGAAACGAAACTATAAGAATTATAGATGACAATTAAAATGTAGAAATTCAAAAATGGTAATTAAAATGTTTGAATATTTATTTAAAAATTAATTTTAAATATAAAGGAATCAAATAAATATGTAGATAACAACCTTCAATAAAAAACTAAAAAATATTTTAAAATAAACCTAGGCTTTGGTTAAAAGGAAATTTTAATGATAGAAGCATAAGCATTAAGTTCGAGGATAGAATGAAAAGAATATTTGCTATTATAAAATTACCAATAAAATTATAACTAATAAATGCTATCATTGTAGTTTGTTTAAAATGAAATTATTTTAAATTATCTTAACTGTATTTTAGTAGTATTTATTTATTACTTACTTTCTATATTAAACATATTTTGTTATGTTTATATAATTTTAGATAGACACAATTTCTACTAACCAGAAACATGTATGTGATTATTCTTTTTGGAATTTATTTATTTGCTATTATTATTAATTTTAGAAATATTATTTATTTACTTAAATTCATTAATAAAGTTATTTATATTATTTAGGATATTAGGTTTATTAAAAATTAAATCTCTTAAAATATAATAATTATATGTCTACAACTCCTAGCACTTAAGCCGAATCTCCATCTACATCTGCTAATGGTAGTGGAATTAATACTCCAGCTACTGAAATGTCTAAGTAGACAACTGAGAGTGCATTGAATTCTTTTAAAATGGAGATGCAAAAAGTTTTAACAAAAAACATTAAAAAGAAGAAAATTGAAGTTAATGAATAGCTAGATAGACTTCTTAATGAGCGCTTTTAAAACCCTTTCGATGTTTTAATGTTAGATATGGAAGCCACTGATGAAGAAATAAAAAATTAGCATAGATAATTTGCAGTAAAGTTGCATCCTGATAGATGTTCAGATCCAAGAGCAAAAGATGCATTCTTTATTGTCGATAAAGCTTATAAAACTCTTTGTGATACTGAAAAGAGAAAAATTTATACTCGTATTATGAAGGAAGCCAAAGAAAGAACAGTTTTTGAAAGAGAAAAAGAAAATAAAAAGCGTCTTAAAAATGGGTTATCTGAATTACCAGAGGACACTTTTGAAGGTATGTATAGAGAAAACTTGAAAAAAATCTTTGATGAAATTGAAGAGAGAAAAATTCATCATGCAAAATTGTAAGCTTCTTAAATCATAGCCAAATAAGAAGAAATAGAAGCTAAAAAAATGATGGAGCAATATAGAGTTTTAAATGAAGAAGAATGGGAAGCTACTAGAGAGACAAGAGTATCCAACTGGAGAAACTTTTCTTCCAAAAAAGCAGTTATTGGATCTAAAAAAAGCGATAAAAGTATTAAGCCTCCTCCCACCAAGATGGAAGAGAGACCAGCATCTGCTGCTAAAATAGATCCTACATCAGGAAAACCTGTAGGAATAAATGAAGATTATAAAAAGAATTGGAGGTGAAAGAGATAAAAGCCAAACTATTTAATAAATATAAAAGGGGTTTATATATATATAAATAATAAATATATTATTGTCACATATGACTTGCATCAAATCTATATATAAAGATCATTGTATATATTAATTACTAAAGAAGTATAGAATTCGTAAGCAGGGTTATTATTAATAAAATTAATGCAATAACAAACCACCAGATAAAGAGCCTAAATGTGTAAAAATAAAATTTTATTTGCAAATATATTCTTTTTCTTTCTTCGTAAACTAAAAATTACAAAATAGATTTTGGAAATATTTTGAAAAAATCCAAAAAAAATAATGTGATTTTATTTACATTATCTATATCATTTAAAAGATTAAAAATGGTAAAATTGTTTGGATAGGTATGTGTATAAAATCTTATAGCATTTGAATAAAGAGCATAGATATGTTATAATTAAGGTATTTTCTTTTTAAATTAGATTCTTATTTACAAAAACACTCTTTTTTTTATTCAGAATATTAAAAATTACAAAACAGAAACAAAAGATACTGGAAATATTTTTGAGAAAAAAGACAATGCTTCATTAAAATATGTAAGTCTAATTTAATATTCGATACTATTTAAAAATAATAATTGTTTAGATATGAAGACAAGTAACTTTTACGAATTAAATGATTAATAATCTAAGCTTTTTATCACTTCTTTATTTAATCTAAGAAATTATAAGTTGAAATATTAAATTTAACTTTATTGTGGTGTATTAAAGTGTTTTCCATTTTTTACTTGTAAGAGTTAGTTATAGCAACTGAGTCTTTTAGATTAGGAATAGATTAAGATCTGTGGAAGTAATTAGGGTTGAATTTATTAGCCAATTTTTAGTTTTATGGTTAGCTCTATTAGGGTTGTATATCTTAAATGTGTTCTTATGATTTTTATTTGTTACGTAGCTATTTTTATTACATCTAATAAAATGGATTTTACATCTGTTTCTCTTATTAGACGTATTCGTTTCTTTACTTCTTTGCAAGAAATTCTTTCAAAACTCTGTCATTTTCATTTTGTCCAAATAAAATTCTAAATTAATAAAAAAATATTTTTAAAATATATTTTGAGACAAGCAATCTTTACTTTATTATGTCTTAAAATACTTCTTCTTTTATCTACTTTGTGTTTATGAGTTCTATTAGACGGTTAATTTCTTGCCTCTTAAGAACTGTCAACTGAGATTTAAACTCCTTAATTTTCTTATCCATAGCAAAAAAGTCTTACTTTTTGTCTGAGATTTCTTCTTAAAAGAATAGTTTGTCTGTTCCGAGCATATTATTTGATTAAGACATATAAGCTTTTTGCAAAAGGGTAGGCTTTCTAATCTAATAATAGTGATTGAAAGTAATGCTTTGCTTATTTGAGCTGATTTCGCTTAAATTTCCTCCTAGCCCTTCATTTGAGATTTCTTCATCAATATCTGGTATTTGAAATGATATTTTTCCATTTAAGTTATTCTGTAATTGAGATGACAAATATTGTTAAAATATAATAAATAAAATAATAAAATTGATATTACTTCTGTTTCACCTTAGAATAGAGGTATTTATTACATTGAAACTATTTTTTCATTTAGCAGAGGTATGCTGCACACTTATTCAGCTAATTCTCGTAAAACTTGATTTACATTTTCACTCTCTTAGTTATATTTAGTAAAAATGGAAGGTTTTTTTTCTTCTATCTATTAAATATCAAATAGTATCCTCCCTGTTTCCATAATATAATCTATAGAAATATCATCTAAACATTTAGGAAACTTCTAAGTAGGTACTAGCTCATCTATAGTGATAAATCCTCTGACAATATAGCTGAGGTTCTAAGTCATTCTTGTTAAAATTAAATATATTTTATATAAAAAATAAAAAATGAATGAATTACAAAAAAGTTTTTAGGTGAATTGTACATAAATCAATAAACATGTCTCTCAATTGTGTCTTACATTTTACATAATTTTCTTTTATTTCTTAAGATTTATTTTTTAAATACTCATATTATTATTTGAGAACTAATAAAATATTTTAAAGCTATTAAATTGTGTCGTTGTACTCATCCACTTCCTTTTGTTTCATGTCTTTTAATTTCTAAGAATATCTCTTAGTAAATCATATTATAACAAATTAAAATTACTTCCACATAGCCAATAAAAACATCATCAAACTTTAACTTATCTTTTATTTGATGTAAATTGAATTTGCTTGCATCTCCCTTTTTTCTCTCCTAGAAATACCCAATAACCAGATTTTTTTCAAGCCTTTCATATTTAGATAGGATTATCTTTTAAGTTTATTAATTGAAAAAATAGCTTTAAATGATTTATTATAAATTAATTTTACCTTAACATTAAAAATCGAAAGCTTGTGCTATAGATCATATATATAATCCCTAACTTGCCTCTTTGATTCTTTGATCACTTTTGTATTATACTGTAATTAATACATTTTTTGTAAAATCTTTCTCTCACAATTAACATAGTCTAATTTTTCTGTTTCAATTCTTTTCATCTCTTCTGAGAAATCAAATATTTTTTTAGGCTCTTTTTCAACAGATATAACTTTCTTTTTAATGTCATTTATGTTCAAAGCACTGCTTGTAATTGTCATTTAAAGATTCTTAAAATTTTTTAATGTGTTATCGATTCTAGGCTATTCTTAAATCAGTCTATTCTAGTCTAGTTGCTTTTCTTAATTATATATCTTTTAAAATTTATTAAGCACTATTTAACCAATAACAACTTTGTTTTTATCATTTTTAAAAAACTAGTAGTTTTATATAGATTGAGCTTAGGAGAACAACATCTGGTTTGATTTATTAAGTAGACTGCTTCTCCTACTAATGTTTGGGGAAGATCCTCCAAGTGACTGCATAGATTAAATTTTCGATTGATTCGTTGTACTCTTTTCATCTGTTTTGAAATTTATAGCGCTAGCATTAAATATTTGGCTTCTATTGTTATCTAATCATAATAAAATATATAAATAAAACATTTAGATTATAAATAAAAATTAATAAAAGCAAAAATTCTAACAAAAGTATAACCATTTTACATAATATTGTTGATAATTTCTATTTTTATCAACGGATCTGTTTTTTCTATCAAAGTTGATGGGTAAACTAGTTTTTTTTTCTCAATATAGCTATTTTCTCTTAACTTTTTTTGTGTATTTATTTTCCAAATATCTAAATTATTCACATGGTTCAACTCTAAATCAATATTTTAATTTTGTAGATCGATTTTATTTTGAGAAATGTTTTATAATTTGCTAAGATTTGATTAGCTTCTTCTATTTTTTATATTTGTTTGAGAAGAATTAAAAGTTATATTTGAATATGAATCCTCCTTAGAATCAAAAGTCTTCATGATACTTTTTTTATTATTTTTTTAGTAAATTGAATTTTAATTTGTTAAAAAAATAGATATAAAATTTATCCAAGCAAATTTTGTTTATAAAAAAAAATTGAAAACAAATAACTACCATTAAACAAAAATGATTATTAAATTAATAGATATTTTATTAAAAAATACTTTAATATTTTAAACTAAAAATAAGCTCACTCGCTCTATTAAATGGTATATTTAAAATATTTAAGTACTTTCAGTAAATAAAAGAAATTTTTTAATTAAAAAGAAGTAAAAACTAACTCATAAAATGATTTAAACATTTTTATTTATTGACTTTCTTTACAAACAATATTGAGTTTAAAATATTTTAGCGTAATTACTAGCCTTATAATTTTCTTTTTTTTAATTTTTACATGCAGTAATAATTAATAATAAAGATAATTGTTTATCATAAATGAAGATTTTATAAACAATTAATAAAATATTGTCTAATTAATTTATTTATTTAATAATAATCAAGAAAGATTTTTGTAAAAAGAAAAGTTAATAATTGAATTTTTAAAATGCTTAGTCTTACTTCATCAGATATACCCTTAGTTTATAAAAACAGTTTAGCAAAATTAGTTACAAGTCTTCCATATGTGGATGCAGAAGCAGATGATAATATCAAGATAAAAGTTTAAAGACTTATTAAATAAGAAATGGCTTTGATGGAAAAATAAGATTATTTATAAGATTTACCTATGCCAAAAACTCATTTATTTGATTCTCCATTAATTTAAGAAGAACTTTAAAGAGTTAAAAATCTATAGCTCTTAGAAGAACCTTAAATCCTTTAACTCCCTAATCTCGATTTAGATACCGCAGAATCTAGCTAGTTAAAAGAATTCAATGATATTGCTAGCAAAATTAATTAGTATAATAATATCAAATAAGTTAATTTAGAATTAATGCTTAAATATGGTCCTGATTCCCACAAATTATTTATGGAATATTAAAAGAATTTTAAAAATGAATTAAACAGCATGAATGAAAAGTTAAAAGCATAAATTGAAGAAGTTAATTCTAAAAGAAAATTCGATTAAAGTAACGCTAATGATAAATTAAGCAACTATCAATATAAAATTGGAAATTTGTTAAGAAGAAATGAAGAACTTGAAGTAGAGTGTTAAAAAATAGAGCATGAAGTTCTCTGTTTACGTAAAAAATAGCTTAAATTAAATTGAAAATTAGGAATATAAGCAATAGCTGGCTAGATATATATGTCTTTAGAGATATTAAATACACTATTAAAACCTTTAAAGTATAGTTTATAAGTTTATGGTTTTTTGTCTTTTTCTAAATTAAAACTAAGAATAATTTTTAATATAAAAAATGTTTTTTAGATATTTTAAATTAATTCTTCAGACTAAATTAATATTCTATATCATTTTTATTTTATTCACCCATTTTTATTTTTAAAAATCTAAATTTTCAAAAAATAGAAAATGATAATTAGGATTTTTATTAAAAATAAATTTACTAATTTAACAGAGTATGGTAGGTGTATAAAATATAACATAAAAATAAAATTGAAAACTATCTAAAAAGAAATAATTTTATTTTAGCAGATAGATATAAATTCGAATCTAGAGCTACACTTTATTAACAAGACATTATTTTAAATAATATTGATAAATGTTTAAACTAGATAGTTGATTTTTATGTTATTTCTAATTCAAATTTATTTAAAAAATTTAAAAATATTTGTATTAAATGTACTAAATTTTTAATTTTAATATATTATGAATAAATATAAATTTAATGAATATCTACTTATTTTCTTATTTTATTATTATAATTATAATTAAATTTAAAAGTTTTGATGTTAAATTATTGTTTACTGTTGTTGTTTGTTAAATAGCTTCATTATTCTTACTTCTTGTTAGCTTCTTATTTTAATGAAAGCTAATTAATTTACTAGTATTCTGTAATTAGTTGTTTTATTTCAAAGCTCTGTGTTGTATTGAATTTATATTCTCTATTAGGTGATTCAAATATTAAGTGTATTAGTTTGGGAAATACCTTGGTTGCTTTTAGTTCTTCATATTTAAATTAAAATATTTACTCTTTAAATTCAGGTCCTAACACATAGATCATATTATGCTTAATTCCAAGCCATACGTTTTCCTTAAGAAGTTAATTATCTCTAAGAGTGTCCTTGTAAGTATTCACATAAAATTGAGTAACTCCAAATAGTTTATTTTATTTAATTGCATTTATAACTACAAGTTATGTTAACTTTAACTTTGATTCCAATATTAATCTGGAGGTATATTTAGATATATCTACTAAATTAGACTCACCGTTAGGTTGACTTTCTATTTTAGGAGATGCTTAGTTGTTTTGTGTCAGCAGTTTGCTCTTTTATAGATCAACTTTACTTAGAATCGATTGATTTTTCTATTTAATTTTATTAATTTCATCGTTAATCTATATTAGAGTTTAAGATATTCCTGATACCCAGAAAGTTTCTTCTTTTGAGTTGAAAATGATATCAGGAAGTATTTCCTTCAAGCTATTAATTGGAAATTCTGAGCTATTACCTGAAATACAGCTTTCTTTGTTATTAAGTATTTTTTCGGATTACTGGGGATATTTTATTAGTATATAGAGAGCAGAAAAGAGAACATAGTTCTTGAAGGACAATTTATATCTTTACTGCTAGATGTTTTCAAAAATCTAAAAGCAAACTAAATTTAACCTCACAGGATCATTTCTAATGTCATATTCTTCTTACTGAGGTGAGAGCCACAAATATTTTTTAAAAACAATCGTGTATCTCTCACTAAAGTTTGAAACAAATTTTTTAAAAGTTCTTAGGAAGAAATTTTCATTTTTACAAATTTCTGATGTATATTTCCAAAGAGGAGTATTCATTTCCATTTGTGAATCATGAGCTTCGGGGTTTGGTGTCTCATCATTTTAATTAAATTCTTATGTATTTTCCTAAATCTACACACTTGCTTATAAGCTTTAAAGCAATTATTAATTATTGGTTAATATAATATCTTATCTATTAGATCTACTGCCGTTTGAAACAAGTACTGCATTATTTTCTAAGCTATTTTAATGAGGAAACAACATTTTGAATAGTAATTCATCATCGTCTAAAACTCTGAAATTTCCTTTTGAATCTTTGAGAAAAACTCTATAATCAAGATATGATTTTAATTTGATTCTTTTTGCAATGTTAGCACAAATCTAAAAGCAGCGACTTTGAGAGTTAATTTCTACTTCTTATTTCGAGCCATCTAAAAATTCAACGTCAATCAAACATCTTTCATTTTAGCTCAAAGATTCTGAGTTATAGTAAGTAATAATAGAGGCTCTTTAATTCTTGCTTTTCCTAAAAAGTCTTAGCATCTCAGAAGACGAAAGTGTTCCAATTGCAGCTAAGCTATTACTTTTTGACTTTTGTCTTATTTAGATTTCTTAAACTTAAGAGCTTATTCTTTTTTCCTAATTAGGTTAGTTAGGGTCTTGTTTCTATTCTTCTTAATTGTTAATATCTTCATCCTCTAAAGCTCTGAAATTATCCTCAATATTTTCATTTTCTCTTTAATCATCTGAGTCAGAATTAGAATCAAAATCAAGCAATTTTTACATGTTTTTGTCTCCCTCTTCTATATTAGTTTTGAAAGGTAGGTCATAAAAATCATTAGGAAGACCTAAATCATTCAGTATTTCAGGCATTATAGATGATTCCTTAATTTTCTTCATGGTTAAAATCTAAAAATCATTTTATTTTTATTGAATAACACAATAACACCAATAATTAATTAAAATAAATCACGAACTAAATTTAAAAATTGTTTGCTTGGAAAGATTCAATGAAAAATAAACAATCAAATTTACCTTTTTTAGAAAGCTCTCAAAGTTTACTTTTCTTTCTTCAATTATTTTTGTTCTGTGACTATTCAGCCAAGTTAGTTTTGTGCTGAAGTGATCAATTTAGATATCTTTTATGTTATTTTTTATCTTTTTTTCTAAATTGGAAAGTTAACTGTATCTCACCCATATCTTGAGAGTGATATTTAAAATTTTTATTTCAGCAACGTAAACGGTAAACTTTTGTATTTTAGTTGTGTTCCACTCTTCGGTTCCTAAGATATTTACTTCGATGTTATCCAAATCATTATCCAATTTATCTTTACGTAGATTATTTATAATTTTATCAATCTCACTGATCAAAGTTTACTTTTTTTTTTCGTCTTCTGCCATAAATGTTAATGTATTGTTCGTTCCACTTATTTTAAATAAGTGAGTAAAATATTTCATATCCTCCACAGACTTCACTTTACTAGTGTGGTTTAGGAAGAGCCAAGTTAAAGGTTTAGCAGATTCTTCATCAATAACTTCTTAAACTAATATCAAATCATTAAGAAAAGAAACAACACAGCTTCTTTCTCCTTCATTAATTAAATTTAATTTTTCTTCACTAGATTTTTATTTAAAAATATTTTTATATTTGAATAATTGATTGATTTACAACAATATTAGAAAAGTATTTACAATTTAAATTCTCTTTTATTCTCAATAATGTTTAGCTAAAAATTTTTAAAAGCTTGAGATAATTCACAAATCTTCTGATTGTCCAAATATTTTTGAATTTGTGAATTAATTTGTTAGTTGACTTAGGTGAATTATTGGTGACATATTTAAGTCCAAATATAATCCTTGTGATCAATAGGTGTTTTTTCCAATAAAGTTTTAAATAGTAGTTCATATCTAGGTATTCTTTGTACAGGCAAGATGAGTAAACTGCTTACACTATCATGTTCATTTTCAAATTATCTTAAATAATCGCTGATATCTTTTCTCCCTTCTTTAAGTTTCTCTAAAAGTTTCATAGAAACATCAAAATTTTGTAAGTAATCTATGTAGATTTTGAAAAAAGGAATCTTAGTTTATATATTCTTGTCAAACACTTATTGGTTATATAAAGTAACTGGATATTTTTTATTGTTAAATGAGTAAGAACTGTAAACAGTATCAGCTCTTTCTTTTATATATTCTAAAAAATTTCTGTTAAGCTCTAATATTTATTCAATATTGCTAAATATTTTTAAGATATCCTCTTGATTATTTAAAATGTTCATCATTTAACTCTTGAGAGTATTTTATATGATTGATAATTTCAATGTGTATGATTTTTCAGTGGCCACTATTTCTTTTATGATGTTGATTCTTGTTTTAGCCTTTTTAAGATTTTTTTGATATTTACTTTTTTAATGCTTTAAAATAAAAAATTTGGCTATTTTAGCCAACGCCTTTTCTCTTGCATCAGCTATATTAACAACTTCTTTTTCTTCACCCTCTTATTTTTCTGAAAAAGAATCGACTACTTTTTATATGTCACTTCCTTAGTTGTTTGGATTGTCTTCCATTAAATTTAATTAGATTACTTATTCTAATATTATCTTTTGTAAAACAAATTTAATAAATTGTATTCTGTGATATTTTTTGATTGCAAATTCAATTAATCTTTTTATCTCTGTTAGATTTTAATTTTTTTCTATCTTTACCAAAAATTTTTTACTTATCAAAACAAATCAGAAATGACTTAACCTTAAATTTAGTTATATATAAATATTCATATTCAATGCTTAAAACTATCATTCCAAGGAGTAAGAGTAATTTCAAACTATTTTTTATGAACACGCAAAATCACATTTCTTATTCCTATTATAATAAATGATTTAATTCACAAAAAAGTTATCTCTTAGACTTATTATACTATAAGAGAAAAATAGAAAAAGTAAATTAAATTGAATTTTATTAACCATTCTCAATTACATTTTCAGATATTGTTAATTTTATAAACATTAATTTAAAGATTTAAAACTAATCTTTACATATTTTCCATCTTAAAATTTTTAGGCTAAATCCCGTCATATCATCAAAATTATCAATAATAGCTAATGTGATATCAGGAATAAAAAATTTTAAGGTAAGTATTTAATTTTTTATATAAATTTAGTTTTGATTATTATAAACAATTAATTCCAGTGATTCAGTAAAGATGTCAGCAACATTTTACAAATAATATAAAATATGAAAACTTTAATATAACAAATGAAAGGTATTCTTCTAAAATTTTCATAAATGTTAATTTATACAATAGGTGGTATTATTTAAATGAATTATTACTATTCAAAGCACAAATTAAGATATTTAATTGAATTTTATTTTTTCCTTTAAAATATGGAATAAATTTTTAGAAAAGTTAAAATTTTCTAATCAGATAAGTGTTTAATAATTATGATGCTCCTCCAATCTAAACATATTAATAGACACTTTTTTCTAACTTACATATTTTATTAGTCCAAAATTTGATTTCAATTCTTACAATAATTATAATACTTACATCTTTACAAAAGTATCTTTTCAAAAATAAAACAAATTATTTATTTTGTTTTTCAAATGATAAATTTTTGTAAAATTATAAACTTTTTCAAATAAATTTTTGTAAAATTATAAACTTTTTCAAAAACGAAAGTTAGTAAGTTATTTTCGTCTTGATTAAAAAATATTTAATTTTAAAATTTTATTTATCAAAGCTATAAGCAGAAAATACATTTTGTAACATCAAACTAATTTTTTATATATTAAAAATAATAATATATTCATAAACTTTAAAAGGATTAATTATTCTTTTTTTAATGAAAAATGTATATAAAAATTATTTATTTTCTTAATGAATTTCAATTAAAAAATTAATATAAGAGAAATATTATTATTAAGATGGTTAAAAATTAAACTAATAAATATAAAATTTTATTAAATGAAAACCAAAATATTAAAAATATGTAATGTAATTTATTAAACACTTTTGATATTTTTACTTTAGTAGATAACACTAATCTTACTTATTAAATATCAAAAAAATAAAAAAATTAAGATAAATTTAATTTATGATCTATTAAAACACCAAAATTTCTCTTAAGAAAAATTCATTCAATTTTAGTAAGTGCAAGTATGTTTTGGTTAGAATTAAAATAAATAGTATGAAAGAATTTATTTTTATAATAAATTAAAATTAAAAATAAAGTCTTATATGATTTCCAAGCTATCCAACCTTTCAGTTGAGTTAGTTTTTTTTATTAATTTTGTTCTTCCTTTCTTTTAAATGATAAATTGTTGAGTTTTTGATATATTTGTATTTACAATTTTTAGCTTCAATCAAAAATAGCTCAATTTAATTATATAAAAGATGCTTTTCAAACTGTAAGATTTGCTTGTTTTTACTGATGAATAAATTTACAGAACAAAACAAACTGTTTATTATTCTATAAGCATAACTTCTTTAAACAAAAATACCAGTTGAATAAATTTTTTATTTGAAACATTATGGTTGTTTTTTAAATAATGTTATATATTGTTTTGAAGAAATAATTTTTCCATTTAAAAATATAATAATTAATTAGCTAGTGTATGTATGTTAATTGCTGGAAACCACAAATTTATATAATAAAAAATCTTTTTTAGATAATAGATTATATATCTTTTTGTTTAACTTTTTTATTACTATCAAATAATTGGTCAATCAATGAATTTTGGATTGTTTGAAATTTTATTCAGCAAATTTAATGAAAAATGAAGAAGCAATAAATAAAAATAAAAAATTAAAAGAATATTAAGAGTTTTACAAATTAATATTAATCAACTTTTCACAAATAATATTAAAAGTTAAAAAAAATTTTGTAAATTATAAATAAATTCAGAAAAAATCGCTTAGCAAATCAATAATAAAATCAGTAAAATGGCAACTAAATTATTCAAAACTATTAAAAAAAAAGCTGGCCGCTTACAGGATATCGTTAGTGTCCTCCAAAAGTTAGAAGAAAAGAAGTATATAGAGCGTCTCACTAAAGTATTTGAAGAGATTTTCTATGAAGAGCAAAAGTTCACAATTACAGGTATTCAATCAACATTTTGAACGAATTTATGAATTAATTAGCCAGCTCATTTTTAAAAAGCAATAAAAATAAAATACAAGAAATGAATGACTTGTTAGTATCTAAGATTATTTCTAAAATATTATTTTAATCATTATCAAAAGAGCTTTAGAGAATTATGAGTAGTAAGCCAGCTAATAAGTATCTTGATTTGGATGAGTAATTTAAGCAAAATACTTAGCTTTTTAAAGCTAATTTTGAAGCTATCAACTCTATATTAAGTAAGCATTTTTTATTTTTACAACAATAAAAACTATTTATCTTAGCATGACTGATATTCAGTTTAAACAAAAAACTCTACTAAACCCTGCAAATCATTTGTTCTTTTATATTTTTAACTATTGCTTAAGACGGTTACTTTTTAAGATTCTATTGCAAAACTTTTTAGGAGAACTTTATCATTTATAATTCTTTGCCAATCAATAGTGAAAAAATAAACTTTTAAAAATAGTTAATGAAGTATGGGATAACATTACAGCTAGTTTCACTAAGCCTAATGAAGGAAAGTAATAAGCGTACAAAGAAGATGAATTTTAAGATAGAGGACGTCCCTAAACATCTGTTTAGCATCAATATAACGTAGCCGAAGATTCATAACAAGAGCAATAATAATATCAAACAGTAGAAGGTGTTGCTCATGAAAATGAGTAACACTAAATTTATTAAACTGCTTCATCATACGAATAGCAACACGTAGTTTCAAGCAGCAATAATAACAATAATAGTAACACACTTAATAACGATTCAAAGATACTCAACAAAGTTGGATTAGCTAAAAGCTAGTTAATTAATAATAGTTCATATTCAATGAATACAAGCTATTCCCAATAAAATCATAATGAAAATTGGGTAAGATCAAATATGAAAAAAAGAAATTCAAGCCGTTCACAAGAAAATTTAAAGTTGTCTTAAACTGGAAATGTAAATGATAGCTAATATGCTAAAAGAATGAACTCTATGAACAATTCCACCTTTTAAAATAAAACCAATACCTCCATTATAGATATAAAGAAAGCTGCAGAAAAAAAACTTAATAGTACGAATCTATCAATTTCAAGTGTAAAATCTCTTTCCTAATCAAAGCTAGGAATGCCTCCACCATTCGTAAGATAAATATTAAATTATTATTATATTTGAAGTAAAACTTAATTATTTAATTATAAATTAGTCTGAATTCCCAGAACAAAAAAACCCTCTTTCAACAAGTTTCTCAAGAGCCCCAAGAAAGTTGCTTGACAAAGAATTAAGCTAATCTCCTGGACCTTCTGACTATCGTGTAGAAAAGGCTGATAAACTAACAAGAAAGTAATCACCAAAAGCCTCCTTTGGTAATACAATTAGAACTAATTTCGTTGATGAAAAGCATCGTATAGAATCATGTGCATAAACTCCCGGACCTTAATATAATGTTAGCTAAACTAATATATATAAGCCTATGAAAAAATGATTCGTTTTACTTGCAAAATGTCTTTTAATTGATTTTTTTAGTGAGAAATTTAACTACCAAATTACAATTAAGTATTTTGTTTGCTTAATGTTTTATATTTATTCTAAGTTTTACTCTAACTTTGTTAATTAATTTATTTTTAAATAAAATTTAATTGTTTTATTTATATTTTTGAATTAGTTTTAAGATAAAATTTCATATTTTTATTCAATCTTAAAACTGTAATTATTTTTTTTCACTTATTTTAATCTCAATAATAGAAATTTTAATCATATAAAATTTAGTAATTATTTTGATATTAAAAAATAAAAATCAAAATAATTAAATTAATAAACGTTCCTATCTTGAATTTTATTTCAAGCCAATAATTTTTACAACAAAATTAAGTTTATAAAATTTATTATCTATGAATCAACGAAGTAGTTGATTAAAAAGTTTAAGAAAAACTATTTAATAAATTTATTTTTAAAAATTAGTATTTGAAATTTTTCAAATTTTTGTATTGTTCATTTTTTGTTTACAGATTTTATAATATGCATTTATTTATTATTTACTAAATAAAATTTAACGTTAAAAATTGGTAGCTTGCATTTAATAAAATTAATGGTAAGCATAATAGATCTTTTATTTAATTAATGTTTCATTGCTAATTAAAGCAGTTTATAATATTTCAACAGATTTAATGAAATAATTGGATAAAAACTCAGAAAAAAAAAATTAAGATTGGTCTGAAATATATTTATATACTTGCATGTATGCCCATCATATATCTTTCCAAAAAAATATTTAATACTTTTTGATTGATTGGAAGCGCCTTAGAATCAACTCAAATATTTAATTTATAAATTTAAGAGTTAGATTGAATGATTAAGGCTAATCATTATAAAATTATTAAACCAAATCAATAAAATAAATTAAAGAAGAATAACTTCAACTTAAATTAAAGAGTGCCTAAAAGTTTTATAGATTAGATTAAAAAATATACATATTCATTGTTTAAATTAGGTATAAAGTTATAAAAAGATAGATTTAAATATAAGTGAAAGATTGTTTAAGCATAGAGTTGATAGCTGATGAATACAAGAATATAGGTTGGAATACGCTTGCGTCCATTCCTCGATACAGAAATAGGGAAAGGTTATTAAAATTCAAAGATTAAAGTAGATAAATCTTAAGGAAAGATTAGTGTTTTCGATAACCACAGCAATAATAATAGAGTTTTCGAATTCGATCATATATTTGATCAACAAACTAGCTAGAATTAAGTCTATGAGGAATGCAAGGTGACTGAGATGGTGGCTAGAGTTTTAGATGGTTTTCATTCAACTATATTTGCATATGGATAAACAGGATCTGGTAAAACTTACACAATGGAAGGTAAGCACGAAAGTGGGAATTATGTATCTGATGAAATGAAAGGTATTGTTGCTAGAGCGTTTGATGATCTATTTACTATGATACCTAAACTTAAATCATAAACAAAAAAAGATTACAATGTTACTTGTAGCTTTCTTTAGATTTATAATGAAAAAATTTATGATTTATTGAGTCATCATTCTTAATTTGCAAAAAATAGCGATGTAAACAATATAGTGAATTAATAAGGAGGAACTGCTGCTGCTGCAGCAGCAGGTATTGCACCACAAGGATTAAAGCTAAGGTGGAATGCTAGAGAACAATTTTAAGTAGAGAATTTATTCGTATTCGATATTAAAAATCCCAAAGAAGCTCAGAATTATTTCTTGTAAGGAGTTAAAAATCGTATTACTGCACAGCATAAGCTAAATATGACTTCTTCTCGTTCTCATACTATTTTTACAATTACTGTATAGACATATTCTGAATAAGGAGCTCATGAAACAACATCAAAATTATAATTAGTTGATTTAGCAGGTAGCGAACGTATTTCTTTAACTGGAACTGAAGGAAAAATGGCTAAGGAATCAATTGATATTAATAAGTCCCTCTTTACACTGCGTTAAGTTATAACAGCTTTATCGGAAATAAATTAAAACACAAATAATAATAATGCATTTAACTCAACATAGCCTATAGGGTAGACTACCTAGGGATAAATGTAAAGTACACAACTTCAGTAGACTTAGCAATTAGACTAAAATACAAAAATACAACATATTCCTTATCGTGATAGCAAATTGACTAGTTTACTAAAATAAAGTATTGGTGGTAATTGCTATTGTTTAATGATGGCTTGTATCGTTCCAAATGATGCTTTTTCTGATGAAAATATTTCAACTTTATTTTATGCTTCGAAAGCAACCTACATTAAAAACTAACCTGTTAAAAATGAAGATCCAAACAAGTTGATTTTGGCTGAAGTTAATAAGTAAAATATTAATTTAAGATCTGAGTTAGAGAAAGCAAACTCTCACATAGCATTTTTAACTGCAGCTTTAGAAAAGTCGGAAAAGAATAATGCAATATTAAAGTAAAGGAATGCAGATTTACTGAAATAGCTAGAAGATAAACCAGGAAGTGCAAATTAACCTAAAAAAGATTCAGAAATAAAAGATCTCAATTAAACTGCAACTTCATTTTAAGTTGGTGGTGGATTATCAGAGTAGTTTGTAAAAGAACAAATTCATTTTTAATAATAGTAAGAGCAATTTAAGCAGCAGCAACAAGCTTAAATTCAACAATAAAAGCAATTTGAGCAATAAATGATGATGAAATTCTCCTAAAATGTATAAAAACAAAATGATTTAGATCCTAGCGGTGCTTCAACAGCTTTTAATTCAGCACATAATTATGAATCAATCAGATAAAGTATACCATTTTCAAACACTTAATATTAAAAATAATAAACAGGCGTTGGATTTGTGAGACATTCTGCTGATACTCCAACAAATTCAAATGCTAATAAGATCAACACAAATATTACTAATTAATAATAAGCTTAAATTTCTAACGAGAACAAACTCTACTACACATAGATGGATTATGATAACTTTAGTGACAGACTTATCGAATCAATTAATCTTTCTAGACAGCTCCTCGAAAGCAATAAAGAACTTCGCTAATAGACTGATGAGTTTAAATAAAAAGCACTTACTTGTGAAAAAGAATTAACTGATTTAATAACAGAAAACTAAGAACTTAGAGAATAAATTGATTAACTTATGTCATAAAAAGGAAGTAAGGTAACAAGAAACAATTCTTCATCCAAAGAAAATCGTAGAAACTTAACAAGAAGAAATACAGAAAATGATGAGGAGAAAGATTATAATCAAGATGTTAGTGAAAATGATTAAGTCTAGTAAAGTATATAACAATAAAATTAAGACAGTGAAAAATTTTAAAAACATGCTGTTGGTGGTAGCATTCCTCCTAGATATCCTAAAAAGAAAAAAACTGATAATAACTAGTACACAGACGATTAAGATATATAAGACATATAAGAGTTAGTCCATGAAGAAAATCTAGATACATAGTAAGCTGATATGAGCATTAGTAGTCTTAAAAGAAATGTAAATAAAATACAAACTCAGCAATCGTAAAGAGGTAAAAGTAGTAATAACAATAGTGATGTTTAGAATAATAATAGCTATCATAATTAAACTAAAAATGAGTTAATCCAAGAAATTCTAGAACTTCGTCATAACTAACTTGTTTTAGAGAAGAAAATTAAATCATATGATGCTGATAGGAACTAGATAAAATCCTCTTCAGGATAAGCTACTATACCTGCAGGAAATAATAATGTTGCAAATTCTGGAATATCTTCAAACAGTGCTGGTAAAAACTAATAATAAACGACTCCAAATAGTAAGTAGAATTATGTATTTTATAGCAGCAATAAAAAGAGAGGAGCATCTTAACATTAATAATCTTTACCCAAATCTAACAATAAAAGCTTATCAATGCAGCTTTAGGATGAGTTTGCTCCTTCTTAAACTCTCCACTCAACACCTATGACAGCAACAAGTAGCATGAGCGGTACAAAAGGTGTAAATTATTTAAATAGAACATAGTAGGAATTTAATATAAGCAATCCAAATTAACCTTCATCAACAACAGCAGCTTAAAATACTCAGCACTCAAGCTTAGATGTTAATAATGCAGCTTTGTATACAAATAAGTAAGGTATGGATTCTATACCAACAAATTTTGGCAGATATACATACTATTAGCAAAATTTCCATAATCTAGACAAGCTTTAATAATAGCAAATGGTCAAATTTTAGCAATCTTAAAATTAAGCAAACTAACAAGAAAATTACAAATTCCTCTCAACTGGTAGAAACACTCTTTCAAATATATCTAGTTAATATTAAGATTTTACAAATGAGTCACCCATAACACATTCGAATGAGCAAGGTTAAAAAAGAGTACCTAGCTAAGGAGCTCCTTCTGTGAAATCGAAGAGATCGAATAGCTTAACTAAGAATTAGATAAATCTATTAAATATAAATAATAACAATAATTAAACAAATAATAATAACATTAGTTATAATAATTAAAAAGGAGCATATGATTTCTACTAGGGTAATGTAGGTAAAGAATAAATAATTTTAGGAAACCCAAATACTGGAATAACATATACAAAAATAAAAAATTAATATCCAAATAGTGGTAATAGCAATAATAGCAATCCAGCAGTTATCTTAAACTCATCTAGTAATGATGAAAATTAAAATAAATTAAAAAACGCTTAGCTTACACAAGATCAAAATAAGCTCAAAGGTAAAAGTGGTACATCTGCAAAAATAAATGCAGTAAATAATTGATATTTAAAGATTAATTAGAATGAATGATAAGAAGATATTATAAAAATATAAACCTGCTAATCCAACATTTTTCAATCATCAATTTTAGTTTATTTGAGTAAAAATTTATCTTAATAAAATAGTTTGAAAATTTTTACATTTTCTACATAACAAAAAATTTAATCAATTGCTCTTAGAAGCAATAAAATAAATATAAACTATGTTTCCTAAATACTTTTTAAATTTTGTATAATAAATTTCCATTACAATAAATGTTATTTTAATTTTTAAATTTTCATAGTGAGAATTAAGATTTATTGTTTGTTTAATTAATTTTATAAAAATATTAAATTAAATTTTTTAAATTTTTACTTTATGAAAATATTTTTTTATTTAGACGTAGTCTAAAAATAGAATTAGATTATCAAGTTTGAATAATTTATATTACCTAATAATTATTGATTAGATGAATTGCATTACAATTCCATATATTAATTAATTTTTAAATCAAAAAAGTAATTTATCTTCTTAGAAATATATTAGATAACACTCTTTTGTTTAATTGTCAAATTTTAATAATACTAATCAAAAAAATATCATATCAAATAAGGCCTACTTGATTATAAAAAATTAAAGAAAGCATTTTATCCACTTTTCAATTCAAGGATTATGAAAACAAATGAGTAATGCCTATACAATGGGACTAAAAATTATTATTCGATTAATGCACCATCTAACTAGCACTATGATTGTAAATATTTAAAAGAAAAAGTTCTACCTGGCCTTACACCAATAAACTCACCTGATGTATCACCTTTGATTTCATTAAAGCAGATAGAGGATCCAGATCATGTAATTAAAATGCTAAAACTTGATTAAGAAAGTAAGAATAATTTATCCATGAACTACTTTTCTCAATTAAGAAATGGTAGTAGAGTTATACATAAAGAGCAACATTAAGCTGAGTTTGACACTGTTAATAATAGTGAGGTTCAGCAAACTAAATTTAGAAATATATTCAAAATTTTAAATACTCTTAAAATTATAGGTAGAAAACGACTAGAAAGATTAATAAACAGGTACTGCATATGTTGCTATTTACCATTAAAAATAAATTGAAGCCAAAAAATCAGAAGACCTTGCTTCTGAGCTATAAGGGTTTGAATAAGAAGTGTATGGTACAAGCAACAAATCTACTGAATCAAAATTTAGTGTTTTTCAAAAAATTAGTACCACCAATAATAATAATAAGATAGAATTAAAAGACAACTCTTTAGAATTCTACAATATGTAAATTAACCTACTTTGTTTGGCAAAAAACTTATTTCATTTAATTTAGATAAATTTTTATATCTAAAAATTAGCTGGTTTTTTTTTTGGCTAGCAGAGTAGATTTAGTAATTAATTAATGGCAAAAAAGCACCTTATTATTTTCTAATAATATTATTTATCTTTATTTGATCTTCTGAATATTTATTTAAATAATCTGCTAAAAATTTGGGCATATTTTAAATAATCATTAATTGATTTATTTCAGAAATATTCTTATGAAGATTAATTCTTTTATCAACTTAGATAATATAAAAATAAATTTGATAAAATTCTTATTAACGTTAAAGCCATTCATTTCTTTTAAATTAAAAATAAAAATAGAAATGAAGCTTAAAAGAAGAAAGTCATGGACTTAAAAAACACTATTGCTTCAAAAATTGAAACAAAAAATATACATTAGCAGATATTCAAAAAATTTGACAATTTTACTTTTTTAAAATTTTTAAATGCGAGAGATGGCTCAATTAACGATAGTTGCTAGATGTTTGTAGATTTTTTATAATGGAGGATAGACAACTAAGTTGAAAATATAAATGTAATTAAATAAATCAAGTATTTTTTGTATTTTTAAATGGATAATTTAATTATTTTGTTAATTAGGAATTTTAGTTTTAGGAATATGATTAAGTCTAAAATGTTTACCCACACGGATTCCATGGGTTTGATAATGAAGGAAGACCTATTTGGATTGAGAATTTAGGAAAATTAAAACTAAAAGAACTTATGGCTGTAACGAATGAATAAAGATTGAAAAAATATTTTATTTAAAATTTTGAATATCTTGTGAACGAAGTATTTCCTACTTGCAGCAAAATGTTTTAAAAGCCTGTTTATTAGTATATTATTATACTTGACATGAAAGATCACAATCTAAGTTTGAATGATCTCAAAAGTTTTTTGAATATGACGTCTAATATTACAAAAAATAACTATCCAGAAATACTATATAAGTAAACAATTAATTATTAAATCAGTAAAGATAACTAGATTTATTATTAATAAAAATAAGAATGTACATAGTTAATACAAGTTCTTTTTTTTCTTTTCTTTGGAAAGGAGTCAAATATATATTGAATGAAAAAACAAGACTCAAGGTTGAGATATTAAGCAATTAATTTTTAAAATCTGTAAATGGGAAGGTAAAATAAAATTTTAATACAGAAGTGAGTGAAAATATTTTTATTTTTAGATTAAAATAGAAAGTATTCCTTTGTTTTTAGGTGGAACCTGCTAACATTGTGTCTAGATATAAAAGGAAATAGATAAAAATAAAAATTGTTTATCTCAAAAGATATTTTGTTTGAAATAAAATTGAAATATTCTTAATAAATTGAGGAAATTAGAGTAAATAAATACTATCAAATAAATTATTTAATCTACATATTTATCTCACTAATAGACAAAGCATTATAAAATAAAGATAGATAAAATACTTTTATTTTTATATGTATTTCATATCTGTGTGTGTGAAGCTATTCCTAAGACTCTCAATTTATTTATTTTAACTTTAATTTATTTTAATTAAATTTAACTATTTATTTTCATTTTTAAAGAAGAATCAATAAAATAATAGAGTTTAGCTAGCAATACAACATCAGAAAAAATTACACACATTTTATTTTTATCAAAAAAATAGACTGTATCAAAGAAAAAAAAATTTATTTGTGTGTGTGTGATAGAAAAATAAAGAGAGGAAGAGAAGGAAGAAAAATAAATATCATAAAAAATAAAATAAAAATAAATTTACAAAAGGAAAAAAAAATTAAGCCTCATGTCAAAATCAACTTTCCAAAACACAAATCTTAATTATGCAATTGAAGTATAATTAGGAATAATTAAGCCTAAATTTAGTTAGATAAGCAATGATGAGAAGCAGAAGTACGAAAAGGAATTTTAGGAGTTCTATGAGAATGACTTAAAAACTGGTTTCTACATTAATAGAGATTAGGATGATAATAATGATGGTGAAGAAAGTAAAGATGCAAATTAAACTAAGGAAGAAAATCTCTATGTGAAGGAAATTGTGAGATTCTACAATTACAACTAAAATAACGGATGGTGGCATTATGATGAAAAAAGTTAAAAAACTATTTTCTTCAATTCTAATGGCAACATTTATTAGAATCAAGACTTCCAAATGGATAAATTTTTCAAACTTGTTCAATAAGAAAACATACTGAAAAAGCTTGAAGAGTTTTACAGAAAGTACGATTACGTACTCACTATGATTTACAGTAAAGTATAAAAAAATGATGACATTTTACAAGAAATTTCAAAGTAGATTACCAAATCTAAAAAAAGTTTTGTTTCACCAATAACTGATCATTAAGACTCTACTTAGAATGACTCTTAATACAAAAGAATATCTATTTTTATTTCAAAGTATGATTTTACTGATAGCGATTAAGCAGATACTAAGGAAACCTCTTTTGAAAGCTTTAAAAACATATTAAAAAAATATGAAAACAATAATAACATTTTGATTTTCCCTTTAATAGTAAAAGAAGAAATTAAAGAGATTATTTAGGAAGACTTTTCCGAAGAAAAAGAAGAGAAAGATGATAATGGTTTTAAAATTTTTACTTACTGCCAGTAGCACAGATACGAATGTCTTTACGACTCAGATTCAGAAGATGAGTACAGATCTGATAGTAGTGATGATGAAGACGAAGATGAAGATGTGGTAGAAGAATAAAATCAAGAGGAGGGGGTAGTAGATGATGATTCTTCTTAAAATTCTGATGATGAAGATAATGGAGCTCCTCAACCTGATACATATGTAGTAAAAGAATGAAGATGAAAAGTATTATTAATTCTAGATTGTTTTAAATATTCTAGAATTAATTATAAAATATCTATAATAAATAATCCTATGAATAAAAATACATTTATAATAAATCAAAAAATAACTAAATGGCACCAAACAAATAGTCAAGTAAGGAGTACTTACTTTAATTAATATCACAAACTTTAAAATATGACATGAATTGTCATCCATTAATAAATAAATAAAAGGCATATAATAATGTAGTTAATAATTTCAATTAATATCCTCTAATATGTCCTATATCTTTTAATGATAATATAAAAATATTTAATTATATTAACTAATTTATAAAGGACAATCAGTCTTATATATTAAAAGAAGAAATTAAAATGTTAAGCCAGGCATAGTTATTCAAAATTAATAAATCTTTAGATTTAAAGTTTAACTTAAGTGGTAATTATTAAATATAAAAGATATTGATAAAATTAATATAAATTTTTTCACCTAAAATGTTCAGTAAGTCAGTAGAGCAGATTAGCTTTATTCATTTACCATTAATAATTAATAATAGGGAAAAAATACACTCAATAATTTTTTTATTGAATTTTATCAATATTCTTATTTTACAAATATTCCATATTTATTCTGCTTTTGCTAAATCTAATATAAAATAAATTTCAAAGCAGACCACTCTCATTCTCTTCTTCATCCTAATTTAGTTAAATATTATTAGAGGATTATAAACACCTAAAAATATTATTTATTGTGATTGTATTGTATTTAAAAGACTTTTTACTTTTTCTGTTTGTTTGTTTTTCCATTTTTATTTGAATCAATGAATTTTTTTACTTATTTCTTTCTTCAATTCATTTTTCATTAATTTCTTTTTACTCAATTTTAAATTTTCTGATTTAATTTTTTTTTTACTTGATTTTCTTTAAATTAAAATTTTTCAAGCTATTTTATTTTTAAAATACCTAAAGTCTGTCTATACTTGTCAGCCAATATCTAATTTACCTAAGAACTCCTGATCAACTATTATTTTTTGTGTTTTTATGTTTGCCTTTTACTAGGCTCTTAAGAGTTTAAATATGTTTTTTGATAGACATGATTATTAGAAAATAAAATAAACAAGATACTACAGAAAAGAAATAGTATTATATTTGATAAGAATTTGATGAGGTGAACTATTGCTAAAATAAATTAGATAGCACTGTTTGTAGGTATTCTAAAAACATATTAACCGCGAATTGGTTAAAATTTTGTTTTTTTAGTATTTATATCTTAGAGAAGGCAATTTACTTTTTTTATTAATTTCAAAATATTAAAAAGATTCAATAGAGTGCATTAAATTTTAAACTAATAATTAGCTGAAAACCAAATAGTTCAAATGAATATCTTTACAAACAATAACATTTAATGGAATTTAAATGGAAATCAAAATAATAACTAGAACCTTTTTCTCACCACTATGACAGAAAGTTATATAATTTCAAGTAAAGGTAAAGGATAAGAGGAGTATATGTTATCAGAAGAAGCAATGTGTGTCTCTGAGCTTAAAAAAAAACGTATGTAAGAGCAACAAAAATCAAAGCGTAAAGCCCTAATAAATAACTTGAGGAAAAAGGCATACGAAGAAGACCATTCTACCTATCAAGCCATGGAATAATCCTAACAATAAGCGAATTCTTAAATGGTATTTTCATAAAATAATTAGTAATTAGCTGAATAGCAACTAATCTCATTAGATGACATATCTAATGTAGCAAACAGCGGGTACTCAGCCAGTAACCCAGATGACCCTAGCTAATCACTAAATACTGATTTTAACTTCATGATGACTTAAAATGGAATGATTAGCGATGTTATTATAAATAATAACTCTAACCACAATTCTGGTAAATTAGAAGAGACTGAAGGAGGAGCTATGTTCAACCAGCATAAAACAACATGCTCTCCTTAAGATATTATTAATCTGATATAGCTAGTGTACAAAGGAGAGAAAAAGTTGTCTTATAAAGAGTCTAGGATGCTTAAATAAGAATTAAACTTGCTTCGTAAAAATTTGGTAAACATAAATAATGGTATGAATAATAGTGACTATAACAACAATCAAATACAATCATAAAATATTAATATAATGGATTATGGAGATGAAATTTAGAACATATAGCAAAATTAATAAAATGAAATTTAAAATAAGAAAATAAAAGAAGCAGAACTATTTAATAACGACATTGAGAAAATGATTTAAGTTTTCTAAGGAATGATTTATATTGTTTAAAATAAAGAGAAATTCAGTATGGATGTAGTATACGAATGCATATGGATCCTTTCAAACTATTCTTCTACTGAAGAGATGCGTAATGAGATACTCATAATCTATGAAAATAATGTAGAAGTCCTTTTAAATTTTGTTCATTATTGTGTTCGTATGGTAGATCAATAACAAGCTAGTATCCTCCTCACAAAAGTTATATTGATTATTGGAAATATTTCTTTAGAGTCTTAAGATTTTTGCCAAAGAATTTTGATGTATTAATAAAACTAGCTTCTTACTAACATTCAGAACACTATACTATATCTCCCAAACAGTTAATTAGTTGCTGAAACTATGTGGCTTTTGAATATTTTTTACAAAACATAGAAGTTTTATTACTAAAATGAAAATATTTCTAAAAATATTGCTTTTCTTTTGAATAGATTTAAGTCTCATCCTAGGGTTGTTTAAGAGCTTCTTTGGTATCTCATATCTCTGTCTTAAGATGGAGATAGTTAATTTCATATGCTCTACTTTGATGAAAGCGTAATAACTCGTATATTAACTGTCTTATTGTTATCTACCCATAATGGAAATACAATTGCCTGTCTAACTTTACTATCCAACGCATTAGCAATGCTACCTTAAGAAAGGACAGAATTTATAACAACCCTGGTTACAGAAAGCGAAATGTAAGTAAACAATTAAGTAAATCTTGATATAGTAATTAGTAAATATGTGTAATATAATCCTAACTAAAAGAATGCACTTTTTCTTGCTCTAAATAAATGTATCCAGTCTAATATAATTGAGATATAAAGAGAATGTTTTGTATTTATTTCTAATTTGGTTGTCCTCTTTCCTCTTTACATTGCTTAATTACCCGTGCTTATAAATATTTTGATCTAGATATTTTAAAATGGCTAAGAATAGCTGTTCGTGGATCTATGCTACATATTTTCCAATTTATTTATATAGCTTCCATAAAGCAATTTACTTGCCTAATAGCATCCTCAATTAATTCCTCTTCTGTAAACTATACTCAGTAATGAAAACATTCAAAAACAATACTCATAACAAATTGGGTTCATATTTTAACATTTTGCCAATTTCTTACACTCTACTAAATTCTGAAACATATACAATTAAACAAAAGCAAGAGAAAGAATGTATGAGAATTAAAATGAAATTACTTGATTTATAAAAAAATATTATTTGAAAATACGATATAAAAAATTTATACTAACTTATAAAAATATTTATATAAATTTATTTTGTGATATCAATTAAACAATCTAAATGCCAACCAATCAACCACTTTTACCTTTTTTCAATTATTGATGTAATAAAATTAAAATAAAATTATTCTGATCTTAAAAAAATATTAAAAATTATTTCAAATTTATTTTAACATTTCAAAATATTTATTTTTTAGTATCCCTTAAACTAAATAAATGTATAAATTAATTGATACAAATATTTTGTATTTTTTGAATTATTCATTCATTTAATTAAGTTAAATTGAAAAGAAAGTAATCATGATGATAAAAAAATATTAATTGAAAACATAATGAGAAATATGCAATTTATCTATCATCATTCTTATTTTATACAAACTCATTGTAAATATATTTGATGATATGTTTAGATGTTAAATTTATAGAAATATTAAAATAAAATTATTTTATAGCTTATTTTAAACTAAATAAATAAATGCATCAATCAAAACACCTAAAAACTTCAAATTTTAGACTTAATCAAAAAAACAAGCTATTAGAAATAATACATCATAAATAATTAAATGAGTGATTGGTTTTTATTAATATAAATATGCCTTAAATGAAAAATTATTTTATTTTTTATAAAAAATGTTTAAAGTAATTAGATATAATTTAGGAATATTCGATTTGATAATTAGAATTAAAGTAAATTTTTTAGTTTAATTGATTAATATTTTTATAGACAGCAACTAAAATAAAAGCAATTTAAACATCAAAAGATTTTTTTCAAACATAAAATAACACACAAATATTTGACATAATATATAAATAGTTATGAAAGAAAATTATTTTTTAAGTTTCAGTGTCAAGCATAATCTTACCTTTACGCCTTTATTATCTTTAAATCATAAAATCTCAAAGGACAAATGTTAATGATGTGAGTCCCAATAATCTAAATTTAACATCCCAATTAATTAATCTACTAGCTAGCCACCCAATTTGTCTAACATATTAAAAGTATTCAAATTGTAAGCCAAACAAGAATCCTTTTCTCAACTAAACTAATATAAAATTCCAAAAATTCATTTTGTTTTCGCTATTTTGGTTTTTTTGTTAAGCTAAATAAGTATTGCAAATTTGCTTAGAAAAATCTTTGATGATTATTTTTTTAAATTAAATTTAATATAAATAAAAATTGTATCTATACATTTAAAAATCATCCATCATTTTCACAAGAATAAAATAGAATAAATTTAAATTTATCTATCTGTTGATAAATCTTTAATAAATAAGTTATATGGTTTGTATGTATGTTCATTTATGTATTTAAATCATCAATTCAGATAATTTTAATATTAAAATAAATTTAATAAATGTTAATTTAGAATTTTATGAAAAGCTGTTGAAAATAAAAAAAAATCTATTTTTAATTTAGAATTTTTCTTAAGGATATTTGATATTATATTTTTTGTTAATTTACTAAATTATATAACAGTAATTATTTTTTTACCATATTTTTAATATATTTTATAAAAGTTTAGTGCCTTTCAGCACATTTTGTAAAAAGATCATTCATTCATTTTTAAGGTATTTCATTAAATATTTTTTTGTGCAGAAGCTGTGGATTGATAAACGCTAGCACTTCTCCAATCAAAGCATATTCCAATATTTTCCTTGCAGAACTTGTTAGTTACAGGAGCAGCATTGATACCTCTTTCTATCATCAAGTCTTCCATAAAGCTTAATCTTCTAGCTAAGTCACTCATGTTGATGTTGCTAGTACTTGGGGTACTGTGATTTCCAGTCCAAAGTCTTTCAGCAAGGGCACTAGATCTAACCCAAAGGTAAACATCTAAGGTAGAATCAGTGTTAACTTCACCCCATAAAGTGGTTTCAGCACCGAGAATTCTTGAACGCTCGATTTCAACAGGTGAAATGTTGACTTGGTAAATGTTTAGCCAAGTAGTAAAATTTCCAAAGAAATTTCCCCAAATAAAGTTAATACCAGAGTTAATGTATAAGAAATCTTCTGGACTCAAAATGACTTTGTTGGGTAAATTTTGAATTACGTTGTAAGTGTAGGATTAGCCCCAGAATTAAATGATATCTTCAGGAGCGGGAGGAATATGTTAAACTTCGTTAGCCCAGTAAATTTTAGTTCTATTAGCTTAAATTGATTTTTTTTATCTGTTTCTGTAATAAACTTAAAGTTAGTTATAATCGGAAATATTGTTCTTAGCCATGAACTATTTAATAGAAGGTCTTTAATCCCAGCATGAGCCAAAAACTTCATCACCACCCATATGGACATATCTAAATATTTAAATTAAAAAATAAGCTCAATAAAAAGGCTATCACTTTATCTTAAGTATTTTCTATTCAATAAAATCAATTTTTAGCTTACAATTTTATTAATTGCAAACTTTTTATGATTTGGTTTGTTTCAGAGCATTAAAAGTGTAAATTTAACAAACATTATCTAGTCACTGGATTTAGTGAAATAGATAAGATTAATAAAAATTAATTAAAATTTACTCACCCAAATAAACAAACAAACAAATAAATAAAATAGGACCAAAATTTGTTTTTTGGAATTGTTTAGTTTAGGGGCTTGTTTGAGTATACTTTAATTAACTAGTTAATAATAAAATAAAGGAAGTATGATTTAGCTTACTAGTCTTGGAAGAGGTTTTAGATATCCTTGAAAATAAGGTCGTTAGCTTCGTAAGTCAAATCTAAGGTTGGGTCAAGTTAATTATTGTAATGTTCACCTCCAGGACAAGCAATAGTAATGTTAGAATATTTAGCTGATCTGCCCCAAGATCTGACATGACCAGGAGAGTCGACCTATTTATAAAGGATTAAGATTAAAAAATTTCATTTATATTTATACTTATTGAAAATTAGATTTGGAATCAATCCAATCGATTTTATTCTATTTTATGATTAGGAAAGTAAATTAAAATTTAAAGAACAAATCATTACTTCAGGAATAACTCTTACACCACTTTAAGCAGCATAGTCAACAATTTCTTGAACATCAGACTTAGAATATCTGTATCTAGCACCATAAGATCCAAAGTCAGACATTTCAGGGATTGATTCGAGTTCTATAGGGAATGACTCATCATCAGTAATATGCCAGTGGAGCACGTTCATTTTGTTATACATCATAGCATCTATAGTTCTTAAAATAGAAGATTTCTTTAAGTAGTTTCTAGCAGAATCAATCATAACACCTCTGTATCCATAAGAAGGGGAGTCTTAAATTTAGATAGGAAGATAAGGTAAAGATACTTCATCAGGATTTTATCTCAATAACTAAGATAATGTTTCAAGAGCGCGCAAGAAACCAAAATAAGTATTTGCATTAATAGAAATAGTTTTATTGGCTGTGGCTTCTAATGTGTAGCTTTCATCATCTTTTCCAAATTCTCCAAACTTAATATCAGTGTTATTTACTTTAATAGTAAAGGAGAAATCTGAAGCACGAAGATTGCATTAGACTGAGTCTTTAGTCTAGAAAATTTTTTGAGCGTAGAATTAAATCTTAGTGCGCATAGCAGAAGTTAAATTATTTTAAGTAAGAGCTGCATTGAAGTCACATACAGAGAAAGGTAAGATATCAGTACCATTTGTTATTTATTTGGGAAGAGGCCATAATTTAATAGCTTCAACTTATGCAATAAGCACAAGTGCTAAAACCAAAACAATTGTTGTGTTTCGAGACATGAAATACTAACTTTAATATTAATTTTTTGATTATAAATTAATTGTTAAATCCAAATAAAATCAAACAATTTATAGCTTCTATCAGTACCTAAATTTTTTGATTAAAGGTTGATCCTAGGATTTGAGTTGAAAGGCTAAATATTAATTATTCGTAAGATTTTATCACTAATGGTATTTATCAAATGTAAAAATAGTAATATAAGTTAATCCTTATTCACAAATTAATTAAATTACTATTAGTAACCTTCCTCATTTATTTTTGGTCTTTAATCCAGTTTTTAACTTTAATTATTAACTAAATTTTAAATAATTTTTATAAAATAATATTCAAATGCGTCTTAAAAATACAATAAAAATTTAAATATTTTATAAATTAATAACTTTAAACTAATATTCTAATTCTTTAAATTTAAATAAGTAATAACTAATTAGAATAATTAATTGTGTTTTCAATTTATAACTAATTAGAGTAATTGGTGTTTTAAATTTATGAGGACGCAGTTAGGTAAATAAACAAATCGACTAATATGGAGCCAAAAATAGTTTTAAAATAAAATTTATTTAGATATATAGATTCAAATAAATTTATTTTAATCATCCAAACAATTTAAAAATTTAATTATCAAAATTTTTATAGTTTTAAATAAATTAAATTTCTTGAATGATGTAAATTTAGCATCTAAAATAAATATTTGAAATATAAGAAATATTTGATAGAAAAAAAAAAATTTTATTTTAAATTTGTAATTAATACTTTAATCACTTTAATAAAATAAAAAAATGGGCTATTGTTGAATGAGCTATAATTAATTTTAGAACAGAAATGCATATTTAGAAGATAAAATTTATGTTTCAAAATAATGAATAATTGTAAAATTTCTAAATTTAAAAAAATAACTAATTAATTTTCTATTGAGTAAAGGAAGAAAGATTTATTTAAAGTAATAATTTGTATTTCATATTTTTTTGTAGGTATGTAGAAAGATAATTTTAAATAAAATATAAAAAAATAAACAAATTGGCTATTATTAAATCGCTTTTGTTGGAATAGAAATGTTTCTTTCTTTAGATTGTAATAGATTCAAATATAGATAGGTAGGTAAATAGATAGATATAAAGTTAATGTTAGTTTTTTCTTTTCTTTTTGTTTTTCTTTTTTTTTTTTTCTAAAAGCTGATTAATCATTGAATGAATATTTCATTAATTAATTAATTTACACATAATAAAATGAACTTAAGCCTGAAATGTATTTATGATTTATTTATTAAAGTAAGAAAGAAGGAAGGAAGGATGGAAGGAAGAAGATTTTGTTTATTTGTTAGTTATTTTGTTTGTTTATTTGTATGTTTTTTTAAATAATAATTCAAATCAATTTATACATTTCTGCTTAATTTTATTAAGTAAATTTTAATTATTGTATTTTGTTTTAGTGGAAACCTCTGTTTGTATCATTTTCAAGAGAGACTAGGGAAATCTTAGTCATTTAAATAGGGTTTTCCACCTCTGTTATTTTAGTTATTTTTAACATAGTTATCATTGTTGTTGCTCATGCTATTGCTGGCATTATGTTTTCCCTATTGGTTTCTATAGTTGTACATTTAATTATTATTAGTTTGGAGATTATTAAATTGATTTGCTCTGTTATTGTAATCTTAGTTATTGTATCCTCCTTAGTTTTAATTTCTTTAGTAGTCATTTCTGTAATTGTTGTTATTTTAAGACATGCCGTTATAGCCGTTATTTTAATTTTAGTAAGCATGTGCACCTTAAGCCTTAAAATTTTAACCCATATTTGTCGAATTATTTTTTCTATGATTTTACTAAGTATTATTAACCATTCCTTAAGTATTGTCTTGTCCGTATTAATTGGAATTTCTATTGGTGTTGCTGTTGTTCATATTACCTTGACTGGGTTATTATTTGTTTGGCTTTTTACCTTAAGCGTAATAGTTTTATTCATTTTATAGGAATCCTTATTAATATTACTATTATTATTACAGTTACCTTTGTTAATAATTTGATTATGGGTAAGATTAATTTCCTTATTTACCAAGCTATTGCTAGAATTATAGTTATTAAATAGACTACTGCATTTAATTCATATTCTACTAATGTATCTATTGCTAGTTTTAATATTAGTATTACTATTGCTATTGTTAATGCTGAGGTTGTTGTAAGCCCATTTGTTAATTTTTATAATATTAATTATTTTTTAACATATTTTACATGTTTTGTAAAAGTTACTACTACTGCTAACTAATACCAACATTTTATCCTTATCCTTATACATACTGCATTTAAAGGCTGTATAGTGCCTATTAGATTTTTGGATCTATTATAACCTATTAGTTCACTTATCCTTGCTGATACAACTAATTTTACTACTACTGCTACTACTACTACTATTAGTGAAGCATATACAATTAATTCTATTAAGACTATTATTACTAATCATTCTTGGCTTGCTCTTGTTAAATCAAATTTTTCACATGAGATACATATATTTTAGTATAGAGAGTTAAATCTTAGTATTTAATCCAATACAAGCTTTTGTAAGCTACTTCTGTATTACCAAAGTGATCTTTCCAACTGTCCATTTATATTGAATTATAAGGACCTTATTTATCTCCTTTCATATCCTTATAAACCCAAATAAGTTCTTAGGGGTTAACCTACATTAAATAAGCACAAGCCTGGAAATAATTACCCTTTTCTTCTTCTTGGTAAGACATTAGCTCAGCTATTTTTTCAATTTCTTTTCTCTCCTTTTCTTTTCTTCTTTCTTCTTGTTCTCTTCTTTCTTAATCTGTAGTTCCTTAAAAGAGCGCTTCGTAAACCTTTTACTTTATATCATCTTCATTTTCTGGCTTATTAACTATCAATTTTTCAAGTTAGCTCTTTTCTTCATCTGAATCTTCTTTACTTTTATCCTAGAAATTGTCATCTTCTTCCTCTTACTCATTTTCTTCATGTTCCCCTTCTGAATGATTGTTCAAATAGCTATTAACATCTTGATTAGGATTTTTACCAAAATAACTAGCAAAAGCATCATCTTCATAAGTATTATTAAAGTACTTGTTATCAAAGTCTCCAAAACCTGCTCCTATTGATGTAATTGTCTTTTGGTTACCCTGCTAATTATGATTTTAATAAAAATCGTACTTCTAATTATTACTTAATTCCTCTGTTTTTTAATTATTTTCTCGAAGTGTTTGAAGAAAGGTAGCCTTGGGTCCAATGCTGCTAATTTCTTATTAGTTTGATTCTGCTTATTTTTGTTGAATTTATTTGTTATTATCAGGATAATAAGGCTCATCTTACTTTGTATTAAAAGTTTCGTCATTATCCTCATCTTCATCATCTTCGAGGTCATCTTCATCATCATCAGCATCCTCAAAAGCATTAGCAATAACAGTTTTATTATTTATTTAACGGGCTTAAGTTGTGCTATCAGTAGGTTACACTGAGCTTTCACCAAAGGCTTCCAAATTTTTATCATCGTCATCTTCATCTTCATCATCACCATTTTACAATTCTTCCTATTGGTTTTTTTGCTCTTCTTCAAATTTGATGAGTTGTCTTTCAAACTCTTTCTTCTACTCATTTTCTTTAGCTAATCTCTCTAGTTTCATGTCTATATCTTCGTATTCTAAATCATAATCGGCTTCTTCTTTTTACACCTAATCATTTTGCTTATTAGAGCCACTTAATAGACCAGATAAAATGTTATTGTTGTCGCTGCTGTTATTGTTTTAAATTTAAGCTATAAACAAACTTAAGGCATCTCCTTAATTTTCTTGGCTCTATTATTGCTATTATTATTGTTGTTATTATTATTGTTGCAAAAATAAATCAAGTCCATTTGAAACCTATTCAGGCTATTTTTATTTCTATGGTTATTACTACTGTCTCTGTAGCTACTTTGAATTGTGGTTGTCTTAATTATTTCTTTTGTTATTTTTGTCTTTCATTTCTTGGGCATATTTCTCCTTGTCAAAAGTTTTGAATTCGAAATTGAATTGTTATTCGTCTACTTCCCAATTAGGTTCTTCTTCTGAATCGCTTTAATTCTTTTGTTCGTTTTAGACAGTAGGTTGCTCTACAGCAGGTTAAGCAAACATTTGCAAGGCATCAGTTGGTTTTTTAACGACCTTTTCGAATGCCTCTGAAACATTAAAGCTTTCGCAATAAGATTTGTCAGTAAAAATAGGTGCCAAATGTTCACGAACAAATATCTAAGGGAATTGAGTGTGCAAGCCTTTCAGCCAGTCCTAATTTAATTCAAATCCATTTCTACGACTGAGGCTATAATCGTTGTAAATTTAAATGAATTTGTTCTTTCCAAGTCCCTTCTTTCTTGTAGTATTGCTCTAATCATCTTTGAAAGCTCCTCCTTAGCGAGGTCCTCCAATATTCCTTTGAATTCCTTATCCTTCTTCATTACTTCTTCCTTCTTCCTTTTTTTGATAACTAGTTTGGTTATTTCCTCTACCTTTATAACTAGAGTATGGCTAGCTATTGTACTCTTATCTGCCTTAGTTGCTAGAGGGACCAGTTCCGTTATTTTACGTATTGCCTATTTACTGGTTGGGTTTTTTGATTCCTTTATCCTGTTTGTTGCTCATTAAATCCTTTTTCACTAAATTTTCAAGGAGATCTACTTTGTTTCTTTAAATTTTTCAAAAGATTCGTAAACAATCTCCCAGAGTTTTCACAGTAAGTAACTATGTGTTTGTTTATGCTCAGTCAGAATATTTTTCTGAATAACTACTATTCTCCTTTCCCTAAAAAGGACAAAATTTACGTGAATTTAGCCTTAAAGCCTTGCTAATGAAAATAAAATGCTTCCTATTAGTTTTTTGCAATGTTTTTGTATATTTTTCAATACCTTCTCTTTATTTTCTTCTAATATTTTATTAAGACTCTTTTCTTTTCTTTCTTATTTTAATATAATAAACTTCTCTATACAAATTTTATAAAACACTCAATTTATTTCCACTTATAATTACCTCTTTAAATATTTTCTGTTTCCCTCTTCTCTTCATCCTCCTCTTAAAGATTATTTGATTCCAAAATACAAAAATTCATCGCAATTTATCTCTTTCCTCTCATATAATTTAAAATTAAAAGATGAGTAAAAACTTTTCTAGATGCTTTTTCTTCATTTACTATTCTTTTAATCGAATCTCAGACTAAGAATTTTATTTATTTATTTATTTTTTTATTTGCATTTTTTCTTGCTTCTTTCTTGTTTGTTTTTTAGTTTCATGATATTTTAATGAAATCTAAACTTTTTCCTCTCTGATTTTTAATGAATATTCAATAATCTCTCATACTTCAGAGAAATTTAATTAAAATTAAAAACAATTTTTTTTATACTAAAATAAAGTGTGTTATGCAAGATTAGAAAAATAAACATCATTTATATGAAATTCTTAATATTTAAATAATTTAAAAAAATTAATAAAAATAAAATATAATTCGATAAAATCTTTTAAATAATAGTAAATGGACAAACTAAATAAAATAAATTAAACTAAAAATTTTTTATGTTTTTCATAAAATAAAAAATTTATGCAAGCTCACATGCACGCTGAGTAAATAGAAGTAATATGTTTTATTATTTAATCTTATTTATTTTAATTTTATTTAAGTATGATTTATTTTAATTAGTTTTAGCTTATGTTTTATTCTTGTCTGTGGTTAAGTTTTATTTTTGCTTGGTGTTAAGTTTTTTAATTGTTTTTTTTATTGTTTTGTTTAAGCTTTTCTATTTAACAGTTTAAGATTTTGCTTTGCTTATGTTTAAGCTTTATTCTCTTAAGTTTTTCAGATTTAATCTTACTTTGTTTGAGTTTTCTTAAACTGTATTATTATTCTTTTATTTTCATTTTTATATTTTATATTTTAAATTTTTATTTATATTTTTTTCTTTTTTAAGTCTCTAATGTCTTCATATTTTTCAGCTGTTGTTTTAAAAAATACTTTTTATAAATTATTAGAAAGAGAATTTATGATGAGAATCAGATGTGCTAAATGTTAAGGCTTGACATTGTTTAAATGAGGTGGATCAATCGAATTTCCGATGAGAATATTTTGAAACTAGAAATGTTTTATATTGCCAACAAAAACACCTGTAATAAAATTGGCCATTTTCTAATTAAAATATCTCTTTTACATAATGGTTATCTTCATTAGTTGCTCTTCTAATGCAAAATACTATCTTATTGCAGTAGAATTACAACTAGCTGGTTGAAAAACTTTGATATCCATTATGATTTTAGCCTCAAAAACTAAACTTGAACCACCTCCCTAACAGAGCTTTGTCTGATCTCAAATTTATTAAATTATTTTGTTTTTTATTTTTATTTTTCTTATTAATTAATTATTTAAATTTCAAATAAAATTTTCCTCTTTATTTGAATTATTTTGATCTTCTAAAATTTTCCCATTAAAATATTCTTTTATTAACTTCTAAATTTGTATTCAAATTTTTTAAAAAGTCAATTTTTTTACAAACAAAATACATAAAATCATTTTTTATATCTTTGCTTTTTTATAAAAATTTATCTAAAGAAATGATAATAATGACTACATAGAATGAATATTGTTTATTTTAACTTTTTAACATGATATAAATACAAAAAGAGTATTCAATAATTTCTATAAAAAATTAATAACTAAAAAAATAAGTTAAAACAAAAAGTAAAAAAATTGCTGCATAATTGAATTTTATAATGTTAGAGAAATCAAAGTTTTTAAATCCACTATAAATAAAAATGCACACACTTCATCCAGGACAGTTTTTTTAAGAAATAAAACTCAAACAATTATAAAAATCAATTATGATAGGCCATTTTCACTTAAAAATGATATAAAAAATATATCGGTGAATCGCCATTATCGAATAAAAAAAATACTAAACTGAAAAATTCTTTTCCCCTTTTTTTTACAATTAAAACAATTTAAAAATCTAAAAAATTGATGATAAATCGTTGAGCTTATTAAAATTAATTTTAAAATTAAAATAATTTAACTTGATAATAAAGATATAAAATAGCTACAAAAGCACAAAAATAAAAACAGTAGAGCAGAAAAGAAAAAAATTTGAGATCAGAAAGAAAAAGAAAAATAAGAAAAAAGATTGTAAAAACTATGAATTAATAAAATTAAATAAATAAAATTAAAAATAAACAATAATTAAAACAAAGTAAACTAAAATTCTGTAGATATACAGTTCAATAGACAGGCAGAAAATTTTAAGACATATTAATTTTTAGCAATAAATTATAAATAGTTAATTTTTGAATAAATGTCATTGATTTAAAAAATTAATAAAATTGTTTAATTATAATTTCTTTTTAATATTTGTTTTATTTAAATAAAAATATTTTTATTTTGAATTTTATTAAGTAAACAATTTAGTTTTGATGAGTCATTTTAACTCAACTATAAAGTAAGATTTTTACAAACAAAAAACATTCCATTTTTAGTAAGTCTTAATAATTTTATATTAATTTTCTTTTATTTATATAATTGGCTAAACATTCTATTGTTAACATTTTTTACACAATTTGAAGTAGCTTTAATATTTATTTACAAATTTAATAAGTTTTGTTAAATTATTTACAAATAAATATTATCAATTAAATTGAAAATAAAAATAAATTTAATTTAATTTATTTAAGTTTTATCAAATGAAGTTTGATTTTTAATTTGATTTTTTTGATTAATAATTTATATTAACTAATCCATTTTTTTAAATTTTTATTTGTTTATTAATTTGTTTGTAATTAAGTTTTGAATGTTATTTTTTTTCAAGAGTATTTGATTAGTCTGGCAAAAAACAATTGATATACATATTAACTTATATCACATATCATTAATTATTATTTCCTAGAAAAATATATTTTTAGCTTGATTAAATAATGAAATAGAGGGTTTTGATTTAATTAAAGATTATCTTTTTTGAAGAGTTTTTATGAACATTTGAGCAATTTTATAAAATAAATTAAATTAGAATAGATTAAAACTTTAAAGAGAAAGTATTAATTAAGTTTACAAATGAAGATTTTATAAGCATTTATACAATTCTTAAAATTATTAATAGATATAGTTGCAATATGTTATATAAATATTTTTTATCAATTAACTCCCCAGAATCTTTTGAATAAGGATAAATAAGTAGGCTTAATTGCGTTTTCCTGTTTAGAATTATAAAAAAGACTTAAATCAAATTGAATCTTTGAAAAGAGAGATGAAATTCTAAAAAAAAATGTTACCTCCATTTAATAGAAATAATTAATAATTCCCATAGCAAAAGCGAATACTAAAAGTTCACCACCAGGGATAGGGGCAACTAATCTTCTTCTCTTTAACCAGTTCCAAAGAGTTTCGAAGAAACGAGGCATAATGAAAAGGGCTATTTCAGATCTTCTGTTTTCAGGTTCTAATGTAACTGAGAAACCAGCTATAAAGGCTGAAATAGCAGGATTCCATCCTTTTTTATATAAAAACACATTTTATTTACATATTATGAATAAAAGATTAAATCATTTACCATCAATACGTCTTCTCCAGTTTTTAGTCTTGCATAAGAAGTATTTTAAAACAGCTACATAACTTCCCATAAAGCATAAAGATTTTATATAGTTATACAAAGTATGTTTAATAGTGGCAATTGGTCTATTTTTTTGATATAAAACATATTAATAAATGAGTTTGAATGAATATTTTAACTAATAAAAATAAAAAAATTTTCTAATTTAAAAGTGTTTTATCCTCTTTAAAAATAAAACTCGATTTTGTATAGATGATTTTAAGAAAAGAATGAAGAATAAATTACTCCTTGATCAATTTCTTGCGTTTGAATATGAGCAAAGGTATCAAATGGATAGGAATATAATATTTATAAGAATTCTTGATGACAGTTACAAATCTAAGTAATGCTTCTTAGAGGCAGGTTCCTTCATGAAAGTCTTTGCATTCTAAAAAACCACCTATTATAGATATTAAATAAAGTTGCTGCTTAAATTTGACTGGGTTAGATAATATGAATTACCATTAATAATTTACTACTATAGCTCTTCGCTAATAATCTTTCCTCCCCTATTTTATAATTTGAAAATGCTGAATTATTAATTTGCGATATCAGGAAACAAAATACATTATCAAATGCTTTTCTACAATATTTTCTTCGAATATAAACTTTGTAAAATTTTTACAAATTTTGATGATAATATTGATAATAATTGAAATTTAATTACGCTTGAATTAAATCTATCTATGTTAGTTAACTAAATTATTGTTTGGATATAAATTTTTTATAAATGATGAAATTAATTCAAAACATTATTTTCAGTATACCCAAATGAATAAAAATTTCTATTAGATATTCTTCTAAGTTTCTTAAACTGAAATCTACAAAACTATTTCCAAAACTTGCCTATATTTAATCCAAAGTCTGTCATTTAGTTTAATAATTTAAATGGAATGACTTAATCTAACAAGAAGCTGAGTAAATAACTTAAACATAAAAACTCATTACATTTTTACAAATGTTAGAGTAGCTTATAAGATAAATGTACACTTCTATTCAAACAAATTGCAAAATTTTTCTAAATATTTATCTTTTTAGAACCTTTTCTTTTCAATTGATTGCTTGCTTCTTTATTTTATAGAATAAAAGAATTTTAGCATTCCAAAATTAACAAAGTGATAGTTGTTCAATTTTAACTATAAGTGATGCTATTTATAAATTTTTAATTACAAATGATGTATTAAATACATAAAATATTCTTCAAACATTGAGGTTATTTAGGTTAATTGCAACAAATTAAAACATAAATAAATTTTGATATATGCTCTTTAAAGTAGATAGAATTTATATATTTTATTTACTCTATTCAAAAAAAACAATCTTTAAATAACTTATCGTACATTTTTAGAAATTCTAATCATATTAATCCTCATTATTAAGTAAATTTGATATTTTATGCAGCAATTTGCTTTTCAAAGTAATTTGATTATTCAAATCATCTCTATTTTAAATAATTTATAAACTGCTAATTTCATTTATATTGAGTTATTTTGCAATTCATAATCTTGACACTCCTTTAAGGTGTCCCATCGTTTTCACTAGCAGTGTAAAACAAATATTTCAGAAGATCTAAATTCTAATATACAACTCCAAAAACATGCCACAGCGACTATCTTCCATCAAAGGAAGCTTTCTTTAAAAATATAGTATATTCGCTACCAACGTGACCATTTTCTTCAAGTCTCTCCTAAGCTAGCGCACCAATTTCAGTTTCATAATCATTTATTTCGCTATAATAAGACCCTCCAAATATTGTTACATTTCCTTTCCAGTTATTTTTTTCGGAGAAATAATCTCCAAACTACATGTGAGTGTCAAACATTTTATAAATGGCTTTGTTAGTAAATGAAAATTTATTTTCAATGTCAGTCAAATTTAATTTTAAAATATTTTCCAAGTTTTTATGCTCCTTTCTAGATTCACATTATGATAAAAAATTCATAACAGCTTTTGGTGCTTCGTGTCCATACAACCCAATAGCCAAATCTCCTCTGTTTTACCCATCTACATATACAGTTAAATTAGCTCTATGTGTAAAATTAAAAGGTAATCCATTTATATTCTCTAATAAATTTAAAAGGATTGCTAACAAAAATATAAATCTCTGCATCATTAAATTTGTAATTAATTTATATTAAATATCAAAACATATCTTATATGTATATAAATATATTCAAAAATTAGAGTCTTATAAGTAAGACCCTTGTAGATTTTTTGTAATTTAAATAAATAAGCAATATTTTTATTATTTAAAACTAAACTATACAACTACATTAAAATATGTTGATATTAAATATATTTTTGCATAATTAAACATTTTCAAATTTATAAAATCAGTAAAAATATTATAAGATTGAAAAAAAAATATCTTTCTAAAAAATAGTAAGTTATATACATATTTGTCAATGCTATAATCAATCAGCCTCTGTAGAATAAGATATTTTTGAAAATAAATATATAAAAGCTGAATAAATCATTTTTATTTAAAAAAAGTATTTTACATCTTCTTAAAACTACAAAAGAAATTTTTAAATACTTGATTTATATTTATTTTATTATTTTCATTTATTAGAATATTGAAAGACTCTAAAAATTTTTCAAAAAAAGAAAAATTCGATTATCATTTACATTAAAAATATATAAAAAGTGAACTCTACTTTTATAGATAAGAAATCATATATATATTTTTTTTTATTAATTTGAAGAAATAAGAATAATTTACAAAATTCTAAAAAAATAGACTATTTTTCATTAAAGCTATATTTTGAGAAAAAAATTTATTTTAATCTAAATTAATATCAATACAAAATGTAAACAATTTTTGAGCTTATATATGTAAAGTAAAATAAACTGATTTGTAAAAATATTATACTTCAAATTTTTATAAATAATAACTATAAATAAAATTTATTACATTTTAGTAAGATTATTATTTTTTTATTTATTTGAAAATAAGTTTTGCCACTTTAACTTAAATATAAAAAAATAAAAAATTAACTCTACTTTTATAGTATTGATAAGAAATCGTATATATATTTTTTTATTAATTTGAAAAAATAAGAAAAATATACAAAATTCTAAAAAAATATAAACTTTTTTTTCATTAAAGCTGTATTTTGAGAAAAAAATTTATTTCAATCTAAATTAATATCAATACAAAATGTAAATAATTTTTGAGCTTATATATGTAAAGTAAAATAAACTGATTTGTAAAAATATCATACTTCAAAATATAAAAATAACTCTAAACAAATTTTATTACATTTTAGTAAAATTATTTTTTTTTATTTATTTGAAAATAAGTGTTGCCACTTTAACTTTAATGCCATAAAAGAAAATAAAAAATATTGATGTATTAAAAACTAATTTGTAAAAATATCAAATTTAGTTGTTTTAAATTTATTAAAAAATAACTGAATTAAATTTTCTATTTTAGTTTGTATTTGTATCAATGTAATTTTCTAAAAATATTAATTGTTGTATTTTTAACTTTACATAATGAATATAAGATTAAAAATACGTAAAAGATTACATTAATTAATATTGTGATTGAGAAATTATAAAAAAAATTGTAAAATTATGTTTGGGGTTGGGGTTGGGGTTGGGGTTGGGGTTGGGGTT
>JH719999.1:432477-536852 GCA_000231845.2 Tetrahymena malaccensis 436 | reverse complement strand
CAACCCCAACCCCAACCCCAACCCCAACCCCAACCCCCTTCAATTTTAATTAAATAAAATTTTAAATATGAAATTCCAACTTTATTTGAAAAAAAAACTTTTTAACATCACAAATCAAAAAAATGAAAAAAGTAGTTTGAAAAGTGAAAGCAGAAGCTAATTTATTGTTAATCTTAATATTTTTAACTTGAATAAAAACAACTATAAAAATGATAAATCTTTACATAGACTGATTTAAATTATTAAATAATTTAAATCTTATAATAATTTAAATCTTAATTAAATTTAATTTACTATTTAATTTATAAATATTTGTAAAATTTTTAATAGTTTTTCTAAAAGCTAAAAAATGATATTATTTTAGAAACCCAATCAACTTATTCTGATCTAAATATAGATTTGATTTAGAATTGATAATTTAAATTAAAAGATATTTAAAAAAATAATTTTAAGTTATAAATATAGATAAAGCTATTTCAGTTTATAGCGATATGATTGTTTTTTTGAGTTTTGGATGAACATATTTTTATATTAAATTTTAACAGTTTGGCGTAAAAAGAGGTCATTTAATTATCTTAACACCAATACTTAATTATTATTTTATCATACAAAGATATTTTTAGCGCCAAATTCACATTATTTGTGATATTCATTAAGGAATAAAGAAAATAGATAATAGGTTAGGAAATATGAGCAAAGCAGCATAAAAGAACACAACATAATAAACACTTTTTAATAGTTTAAACAATAAAAATAAGAAGTAATAATTGGAGGATTAAGTAGAAGATGGCCAAAATGAAAATTCTCCAATGCAATTAAGGAAATCTAGTAGAATATAATAATAAAGGATGATATAAGAGTAGTAATCGATAACTCCTTAAAAGAAATAATCTGTTAAAATTCATACTAAATAAAAATAAAATAGCGTAAAGATTTCAGGTAGCTCTTAAACTACACTGAACTACTTACGTAAAGACAGTAATAATCTGCAAACACCTTAATTATAGTCTTAAAGTTTATCGTAAGATATATCTTCAATATAGTCTACCATTCCTTCTCCAAGTATTAATGTTCCTAAAAAATAAAATTAGCAGCTATTTTAAAAAGTTATATCAGATATGAATTATGAATTGGTTGTATAAAAGATAGAAAAATTTCAGCCATTTATATCTTCACTCCTCAACAACATCACAAATTATTTTAAGGAATCGAAAAATTAAAATTAGTAAAAATTAGAAATTAGCACTGATAAAATTGAAAAGATCATCAGATATATATTATTTCGTTTTATTACAGCCTCACCCTTTTCTATGTGGAGTAACTTATATAGTCCTCAAAGAGTCTCTCAAGTAAGAGATTTATTTTGGTTTATAAATTGATTTAGCAAATTTAAAATAGAAAAACAAATAAATACAATAGTAGATTTATAGAATATTTAATTTGATAAAATTAATTATTATATGAATTTATTTATTTAAAATTTTAATATTTTAAAAAATAGTTGATTGAAGAATCGAATGGATAATTAATTTAGTTATGGATTAGGAAGTATTATAAAGGTATTAAAGATAAGCAAAAGGGGGAATCACTATTTGGGTATATCGATTCTGATGATGACTTTTCAGAATACTTTGATAATACTTCAAATAATAGTAATATGAATGAAGAATATACAAGACTACTGAATAGCGGTACCTGTAAAAATTGGAAAAACAAAGGAAATATTTTAATTTTAAATGGCAGAGATGGATGTGGAAAAACAACTGCTCTAAAGGCTGCTATTAAATCACTTAAAATGCAAGTAACTGAAATAAATATAAATGTATATGGTTAAATAATTATTTATTTTTGAATTAAACTATAGATTATAGAAATTAATAATAGTATGAAAAGAGGAGGTACAGACCTTAGAAAAATCACAGAAATTACCTAGAGCTGCGTTTTATAAAATGGTTCTTCAACAAATTAAAATCAATAAAACCAAAATAAAAAGGGAACTTTGAATTCTTTTTTTGTTCCTGTCAAAAAGGCTAACTCGCAAAATACTTAAGAAAATGATTAACAAGATTAAATAAATATTGATGCTAAAGATTCAAGTAAAAAAGTGATATACTTTAGAAATTTTGACATACAGCTTGACACTTTATTTTAAAATGAGGTTTTAAAGTTATCAGAAAACTCAAAAGTTCCCTTTATATTATCAATCAATTAAGGTATATATATATTATTTTGAATACTTATCAATACTGCATTTCCTCATTTTTACTAACAAAAATATAAAATTTTGATTATATTTAAAAGAAAAAAATTTTATCAAACAGATAGCGAATCAACCTTAAAGGGAATCAGTCTTTAGGACAAAGATATAGTTTAATTTAAGCCTATATCATATGAATAAATTACTATATTTTTATACATTATATTTGAAGTTGAAAGAAATTATAGAAAATACCACTTTTTAAACCCACTATATGTTGCAAGCTTAGTCTAAGATGATAATGAAAATATATAAGACCCTGAAATTTAAAAAGAGCAGAAAGAATCAAAGGAGGATATCTTACTATAAAGCGAGGAATTCAATACTTTTATGATAAATTTTCCATCTGATATCAACTCTGATTAATAACACATAAATACAATTAATAAGTTAGTTCATATGTTCAAAGGGGATTTGCAAACATGTCTTTCTTTTATCTAAGATAATGTTAAAGTTATATCTTAACATTCAGAATTTGCCACAATTTCGAAATCGATTGAATATAATTAACTAAGAAATATAAAGTTAAATAACTTAAATGAAATATTTTTAACTGACCTTCCTATTAAGGAAATAAGTAAGTTGATGAAATTTTTTGTTATGAATTAAATCTAAACTGATATTTTATTGTATAAATAAAGATGATACATTTAAATTTAACACAGAAAACACTTATCAAATATTTCTAAACTCTTCACATATTCCTTACTTTGGTCTCAAAAATGATCATTTAGAGGATGATTTAGAAATAAGCTAGTTATAAGATCATTTAACCAGTTTAGAGAATGTATAGGCCTTAGATTTATTAAATGTAAAGATTAATATTTATGCATAAATAATTTAATTTTGTTAAATAAATTAGAGTAAGTTAGAGAATGAAAAATTTAAAAGACGAATATTCAAAGAAAGCTATCATAATGCTAAAGATTAAGAATAAGAATTATTTTACAACAAAGAAAAAAAGATTGGAATAGAAAAATTTTGTTACAAAATTAGCTAATTGAAAGATGATATAAATTTAGAATTGCAAACTTTGTGCAAAAATATTAACAAAAATTCTTATCCAAAACATTTACTAAATGAAGCAGATAGTAATGGTGATATGGAAGCAAATTTGATAGTAGTTTCTAATTTTTTATAAAATAATCTAAAGTAAAAAATTAATTTTTCTGAATTAAAGATTTTAATTATTTTAAATTTTAACAATAGCAAAATGGTAAACAATTTGTAAGATAGCATTTTCTATGAATAATATAAAAACTACAATGTTTACACTGACAAAGCTGAAAAATCTGATAAATTTTATATTAAAAAGTCACTTTTAAAATAATACTTTCAAATAATTCCAGTAATTTAAAAAATTTTTTTGATATCTTTATATAATATTTTTATTTAAAGGTATTGGACACAATTAAAACTAGTTATAATATAAGTTCAAAGAGAACAAGATCTTAATATAATAAAACTTGTAAAGATATAGCAGCAAACCCATAATCAGTAGTTGAATAAACAATTAGCAAAGATTCATATTCTCAATTCAAATTGCTTCTAAGCTAGTTTAACCTAAGAAAGCAAAGCAGCTTTTCCTAAAATTTTCAAACAGAAAATTAAAATATATAAAAAATCAGTAATACTCTTAATATACTTTCTTTGCAAACTTCTCAGGAAGGCACTTGCTCATAATCAAGTTTAGAAAACGAAGAAAATATTTAAGTTAATAATTTGAAATAAATGAGTCCCAAAAAAAATGATGATCGTAAAGAATATAATAAAGAAAATGATTAGCAAACAATTTAAAATGTCAGTTAAAATGACTAAAAATATGAATAAAAAGAGTAATAATAATTGGAAAACGAAAACGAAAACTAAAACTAAAATCAAATCTTTACATTTTAGAAATAGTCAAACATAATTGTTGCTTAAAATAGTAAAATTACTTTAAAAGATAAAGAAATGGAAGTTGAATACCCTAGTTGCACTAATTAAAACTTGTAAAGAGAAGAAATTTTAAATTAAAATATTGAAAACGTAGATCCTAATATAAATTCTTAAAATTAAACAAACGAAAGAGATTAAAAATAAAAAATCATAAATGATTAAAATATTTAATACCAGCAAAGTTAAGTTTCTTAAATTGCTTAATAAGTTTGAAAAGTATCTAAAAAATAAATGGTAAATTTCATAATTAAAATAAAAAAAATAGTTTTTTCTATCTCTTCTCCTCCTACCTATATATATCCAATAGAAAATTTAAAGTTGTAAATAATATTTTAAGCTCAAATTATAAACAGACTGTCACTAAAAAATTTATAATTCAAGTAAATATGCTGTTTTCGTTTTAAATTAAAACTTATTTAATATCAAAATTAACTTTTTAATTTATGACCTAGCTATTTCAAATTCATTTATTTTATTATTTTAAATTATGATATATTTAATAAACATAATATATATAATTAAAAGTATGTTAATTTTTTATTTATTTTATATAAAAATTAATTAATTCTAATAAATTTAAAAAACAAATTTAATTAAATAATTTTGACAAACCATCTTTAAATCATCTTTATTTAAACTAATTTACTCATATATTTGCTAGTTAATCGAGTTTATCTTCAAACTTAAAGAAGTAATTAAAATTTTATTAATCTAAATAATTAAACATATTTAATAATGACTTTTAAATATACACTCATATTTAACAATATTACAAATCTAATTATAAATCTAAAGTATTAATTGATTAATTTTAATTGAATGAGTTCTCAATTTTTAAAATAAAATATTTATTAATAATAAATTCAACATTTTTTTTTTGTTTTTTAATAAATTTAAATAGTAGAAAGTTTATTTCCTAAAACAATAATTGATTGATTTATTTTTGATTTAATATTTTGAATAATTTATTCATTCATTTTTAATAAAGATTTTTATTTAGAATGAATGAATCATAACTAAAATTACAATTTTAATACAATTTTAATTAGTAAATAATTAATTTAAAAATTATATTTTTTATAAATCTAAATATTTATTTGCAAAACAATTTATGTTGTAATATCATATTTTGTTCTCTCTAAATCATTGCTTATTATTTATTAATCATAAGAAAAATTTTTTATAAGTTTCTTTATGGTTTTTAGATTATTTCAAATAGAATTTTTAAAATCGTTTTAATAATTATTAAATAATTAGTATATTTAAATTTTTACTTAGTATTTATCTCAAAACAGTAAAAAAATCTAAAATGATTTGAAAAATATTTGTTTGTGTTTGGTTTTAGGTTTAATTAGTATTTAAAATATTTGTAAAAAAAGAAAAATTTTTGAAAATCAGAGAGATAATTGAAAATTTAAATAATCAATTAACTAATTTATTAAGACAAATTCAATCAATTTATTTCTCCGTAATGTATTATTATTAAAAATAAATAAAATAAAAAACTTGAAATAATACTTAGATTTCATTTCAATAAATCCATATTAGCTCCACAAGCTATCTATCTATCTTTCTTTCTTCATTTGTTTGCTTGTTTTTATTTATTTATTTTGTTTGTTTGTTTGATGTTTATTTATTTTAATTAAATCAAAAAAAAAAAAGAAACTACTTTTAAGATAATTGTCCAATCAATATAATAATAACTAAAAAGTATAATTTGTTAATTAAATTAAATAAATATTGTAAAATAAATACAAATAGATAGATAGAGATGCCTCCAAAACAAACAAAAGTTGTAGCCAACCGTAAGACTGTTATGCCTATAAGTAGAGCAGGCAGAGCTTAAATCCGTAGAAAGGATTCCAACACTCAAAATAATATGAATGACTAAGGTATGGAAGATGAGGAAATTGATCAACAAAGAGAGGTATATAAAATATTAAATTCACTTGTAAATTGGATGCCCTCAAATAAGAAAATAATACTCTAATTTAAATGAAAATATTTTAAGTATTCTATTTTTGTCGAGCAATATTAAGAAATGAGCTAGCATTAAACATATAAAGAAAACTGAAAGGGAATGACAATATTTATTGAGGATATTCAAATGAAGATTCTAAAGTTTAGTTATTAATTTGACTAAGTTATTTATTTAATGAACTAAAGGGAATGAAGAACCAATACGAACAATTAACTGCCCAAGAATTAAACGAAGATATGCCTTCCAAAATGTTAGAGCCAAAGAACCCTCAAGCTCCCAAAAATATCACTGTTTATGACTATTATACTCGTAAATTTAAGACTGATGAGTTAGTGGATTAAATGATAGTTCATTTTTCTATGGATGGTGATTATATTTGGAAGGAGTCAAACGAATACAAAACTTAAGAAGAAATTCGTGATACAAAGAAAGCTTTGATCAAGGAAGCAATGCGTAAATAAGAAAGTGAAGAACCTGGGGCTAACCATGATGAAGAAGCAATTAAATAAACTCTAAGAAACAAATTTAATTATAATACACGTGAATGTTAAACAATTAATCCTTCAATAAGAGAACGCGGAGTTTCTACCGAACCTCCACCATCTGATACAATTTGTGGCAATATTACTCAATGGGAAATTTTCGATGCTTATTATGCAGAAATTATGAAGGTAAAATAAATTATTCAGGGAGATATTTTGCTTTTGAAAAAAGCTCAATCAAATTATGATATCTTCGCAACAACAATTTTGCATTCCGTTGCAAAGTGATTGAGCAAGAGATCAAGCAATATAAAATCAAAATCAGAAGTTACAATTCAATTTATTTGAAAAATGCAAGCAAATCTTTTTTATTTTTCAAAATTGATTTTAAAAAAGCAATTTTAAAACTTAAAATTTAAAAAGATTTAAAGCAAAAAAGTTACATTTATTTAAAGAATATAAAAAATTATCAACTAACATTTCTCTAAAGATTCCTGTTTATATTGAAGTCCTGATATTGCTTTCATCAAAAATAATTTAAATCTTCAAAAATTATCTATCTTTTTTTAGTTTTTTTAAGGAAGATTTAATTAGGAAAATAAAATAATTTTTTTAAAATGCAAAATTCAACTCAATGAAATTTAATTTGTTTGCTTTATTTATTTATTTAATTAATTAATTATTTAGCTATTTAAATAAGGTTTTTACTATTTTATTAAATGCAAATTTTATATTTTGTAATCAAATAGGACCATCAAATTGAAAATAAAAAGAAGAAAGAGGTTGATTAAGATAAGAAGCAAGATTAGTAAATATTTACCATTTGCAGATTTTTTATTTATTTTTTTATTACAACTAAAAATCAGATCCATGTACTCAACTTCATTCAAAAGATGCTGCAAAATTATGGAACGTATGGTTGTATAAAACGATTAAGAAGATAAGTACCACGATTATCGTTATTATTGGAGCTAAGGTGATAACCTAGAAGCTGGTAAAAATGAAGGTAATTAATTGATACTTTAAAAAAAAAATATTTAGTATGAAACAACTTACTTAAGATTTAAACTTAAAAATAATTGAAAAAAGGTCATTTATTACCTATTTGGAGATTTAGTAATGAAAAGTAAAGAAAGAAGAATGTTACTAGTATTTGTTGGAACCCATTGTATCCAGATTTATTCGCAGTCAGTTTGGGTAGTTATGACTTTACTAAATAGCGTATGGGTTTAATTTGCTTATATTCTTTAAAAAACACCACCCATCCAGAATACGCCTTTAACTGCGAAGCTGGTGTTATGTGCTTGGATTTCCACCCTAAAAGTGCTGCCCTTCTTGCTGTAGGTTTGTATGATGGTACTGTTTTAGTTTATGACATCCGTAACAAGCACAAAAAGCCTATTTATTAATCAACTGTACGTAATTAAAAGCACACTGATCCTGTCTGGCAAGTTAAATGGAATCCTGATACTTCTAAAAATTATAATTTTTATTCCATTTCTAGTGATGGTAGAGTCATGAATTGGATTCTTATGAAAAATAAGTTAGAACCTGAAGAAGTTATTTTGCTTCGTCTTGTAGGTAAGAATGAAGAAGAATCAACTTTGATTGGTTTGGCTTGTGGTCTCTGCTTTGATTTCAATAAATTCGAACCTCATATCTTCCTTGTTGGTACAGAAGAAGGTAAAATTCATAAATGCTCTCGTGCTTACTCAGGATAGTATTAAGAAACTTACAATGGCCATCTTCTCGCTGTCTACAAAGTTAAGTGGAATAATTTCCATCCTAGAACTTTCATTTCTGGTAAAATTATTTTCTAATTTTTATCACAAATAAAAATTAGTTATAAAAGAAAACATAAACATTTATGAATTGTGGGAATATTCATTTTTTTTTATTAAAATAGCTTCTGCTGATTGGACTGTAAGAATTTGGGATAGTAAATATACTTCATAGATTATTTGTTTTGATTTATCTATGATGGTAGTCGATGCTGTTTGGGCTCCTTACTCATCAACTGGTAAATAATTAAAAAATAAATGTTAAAAGGAATATGTTGTTCATTCATATCAAATTATTATTTAATATAGTCTTTGCATGTGCTACTATGGACAAAGTTCAAGTTTATGATTTGAATGTTGATAAACTCAATAAATTAGCAGAACAAAAGATAGTTAAATAACCTAAATTGACTAATTTGTCCTTCAATTATAAAGATCCTATCCTATTAGTTGGTGATTCTCACGGTGGTGTTACTCTTGTCAAGCTCTCACCTAATCTTTGCAAAAGTAATTGCTTAATCTTATTCAATTTACTAATAAACAATATTCTATTTTTAAAATTTAGGTGGACCTGAAATTAAATAAACAGAAGATAAAAAAGCAATGGAAGAATTTAAAAATGTAAAAATAGAAGATTACGAAAGAGAAAAAATGGAAAATCTTCTTGCTGTAGTTAGTAAATGGGAAAGAGAAGATGCTTGATCTCTCTTTAAGAATTGACTAATTTTTGTTTAATTTGGAAAGCAAATTTATTCATCATATACTTTATTCAATAAAATTCTAAATTATTGTACAAACAAATCAATCAATCAATCTTTGTGTTTATTGTTTATAAAATTTTAAGTAAATGACCTTCTGTTTCTATTATTTATTTCTACTTCAAACTTCAATAATTTAGTTAATTAATGTGTGTAAATTTGTTAAAACGAAATAGAATAAAAAATAAACTAACAACATCAAACTAACACACACATAAGCAGAAACGCAGACAATAACTGACAACTGGTTATAAATTATAAAAAATATTTTAAAATAGATAAATTAGATGTTTATTAAATAAAATAAAAATAAATAAGTATTTGAATGAGTTCCAGCAGCTTTTTTTTTGTATTTGAATAAAAAGGCTAAACTTAAAACTAAAATTATTTGGTTTCATTTAAGATAAATAAATTTTAATCCTTATTGATAATTGCTTGAACATTCATTCATTAATTCACTTTTGTAGTTCTTTTACATATATTCATTTATTTAAATATCTTTTACATTTACTAATTCATTTAATCAATCATTTAAATATAAAAGATAACAACTACAACAAAATAATTATTTTAACTTTATTAAAAATAAAAATAATATAGAGAGTTCGTTTGAAGAATTTTGTATTTGATTTTGGTATTTAAATAATTTAGTGAGGACCATATATATAAACTGAACAGGAATCTTATTCATATATACATTTTCCTAAATTGTATAATATAATTCTTATGGATTTATCAATTTTATAAAGTAAATTAATTCAATCAGTTCTTCTTAGCCTTAGATTCAGCCTTGAGGTTAGCTTGAGCTCTGACATTAGCTCTGTGGAAGTTAACGAGCTTCTTAAGAGCGAATTGCTTAAGACCCTTAGATTGGAATCTTCCTCTAATAACCTATAAATTAAAAAATTTGAGTTAAAATCAATTCATTTATTTATTTATTCTGATATAAATGCTATTTATGTTGTTTTGTATTATAAGGAAGTCAAGCACAAAATTGTTGTTTGCAAAATAAATTTATTTTTCAGATCAACTTAATTAGAAATATGAATAGATTGTTTTGTAAAAATAACTTATTAAATAATAAAAAGTCTATTTTTATTATTCTAATTTATGGAGCTGAATTTTTACATCTTAAATACTTTTGAAAGAAACATAACTCGTTTTATAGTATTGGAATGGTTGAATGAGTGCTTAATCCATTCTTACTACTTTCCATTCTTTTTAATTATAGTTCATTTTTCAGCTAATTCTTACTATCAAAATTTGTATTCAAAAGAGTCAATTTTATTTTTTTTACATTATTCTTTGAGTTAATTTTTATTATAGATGGTCTAAAAAACAAATATAGTTATTTATGGGTTATCTTTCAAATAAATTTCTGATATTCTTTATTCAAAATAATTTGTTATTTTTTCAATATTTTACACTCCATATTTTTTTTTACAATTTTCGATATTTTCAACTTTAAGGCTAAAAAATATATTTTCTTTTATTTTCATCTTTCTTAACTTTACTTCCTTATCAAAATTTTATCTTATAATAATTTTTTACCTTAGCAACTCTTTAGACACCACCCTTAACGGTAAGAGCTTCAGCGACAATAGTACCAGTCTTCTTGATCTTGTGGGATTGGCTCTTTCTGAGGGAAGTGGCAATAGCTTACTTATCACCAGCCTTCAAAGCGACACCGTGTCTGTGGGTGAAACCTTTTATTTAAAAATTGATATTAGAAATTTTATTTTTTTGGTTTCTCTAATAAAAATGCGCTAATATTGCTTATTCATTCTATCCACCCAAATTTAAGATTGCAAAAGCAATTTTAATACTCCCATATCATCTTTCACTCTTTCGGAAAAAATGAATTACTCTCACTAAAAAATAATATTTTGTCGTTGTCGATAAACAAACCTTTATAGTTAGTTAGCTTTTAAATACCTAGCTATATTGAGTTTATTCTAATGGCATTCCTCTAAACGCTTAAAATGCAATTAATTTTTTATCAATTGTATTTATTCTTTGTATTGTGTGATGTGAAAAGAATTTAGTTTAAATGCATGCCCGTTCAGTGGAAGAAAGATAGCTAATCGCATCTAATTAGAAAAGTAGGATGAAAAAAAATGCAAATTGTGCTTACCAAGACCGACTTGAGTGTTTCTACCAGTGACGGAGAAGGGGTCAGTGGTGAAAGCAACACCGTTATTCTTAACTAAGAAAGCGTTGTTGTTCTTGACGATTTCCCAAACTAATTAAGACATTTTTATAGATATTTGAGGTGCTAAATATATTTAGTTTTTTTTCTTTTTTTTAATTTGATTTCTTTTTTTCTATCTATTAAGTGTTTATTAATTTATCCACTCAAAGTAATACCAAATCTTTCTCCCTTGTTAATTATGTATGTGATTCATTCATACCATTTCTCTTTTATTTTTTATGCTTTTAGATTGACTACTTTCATTCATTATATATCCCCTATTCAACTCATTTATCTTTCATATTACTAACAAATTCATTCAATTAACAAACATGCTTTCTTTACATATTGCTATCTCTTTCCCATATTTTTTGGAAATTTTACATACAGATCATTTCTTATATATTTATATATCTTCTCCTTTCTGCTTTTATTTTCAATTCATCATAATTAGATTATACATGGAATCTAACTTCTAAGCTTTGAAGCAAAGAAAGAAAGAAAGCATTCATTTGTCTCCTTTAGATTATCTCATTTTCTTTTAGGTATTTTATTTAATCTTCAGTATATTTGCACCTTTTTATATTTTTATTGTTTAAAATCTAATCTTCAAATAAGATTTTAAATTCATTTTTTATAAGCAAGCTTAAATATTTAAAATAATATTAAAATCAAATAAATCTATTTTCTATAAAATTAATAAATTAACATATAACCAAATTTAATTTTAAAACATTACCTATAACCTTATAATTTAACTTCTTTGACACTTTGACACGAAAAAAAAAAAATATTTACATATTAATAAATTAAATATTAATTATCTAGATTACAATATTATCAAGTTGAATGATTAACTATGGAATATAAATAAATTAGTAACTTTAAATATGAAATCATTAATCTAATTAACTTAATTAACTGAATATTCATAAAAAATAAAAAATAATGATAATGAAATTAATTAATAAAAAAGGAACTTAATTTCTTGAATTTTCAGGAAAAAACATTTTTAATTTATTTTAAAAAATATTCAATTTTAAAGTTCTTCAATAAATTATTTAAATTTCTTAAAATTGAAACAAAATCAAATCATTAATAAACTTTTACTTAAATAAATAGCTATGTTAAAATAGATTTCTAATCATTCACTAAGTTTTTATAAGAAATGAATTATTTAATTCCATAATTTATTCAAGTTTGCTCATCACATTTTATTGATGATGCTTTTGACATGAAAGTAATTATCTTAGCAAAATCGATCGGTTAAATAAATAAAGGCTTAATTATTTTTTTCGTTTAAATAAAATGAGATTTTAAGTAGAATGAATATTTAATTAAAACAGATTAAAGTAATAAATCTAAATTATATCAAATAAATACATAAAAATATAGTAAGTAATACAAGTTTTATTAGATTTTTCAAATATTATTTCTTTACAGGCTAAAATTGAATAAATTTAATCAGTTATTTTAGTTGTAATAAATATTGAATTTAATGATATATATGAACTTAGAATTTATATCAATTATAAAAGATCATCAAATATAGATTTATTCTAAATTTTACAATAATAAAGATTTGACTGAGTTCACTTTTCTGTGAGTTCTCTAAAACCTTTCCAATCTTATGGAGCTTGGAAGCTATAACCTCCCATAACTTCTAAGATTGTTCTAGTTGGGCCGTCATCTGGACACATTTTTAACCCAGCGTTTAATATGTTTTTAGATTAATCCCAGTGGCCATCTAAATACTTTTAAAATCCTAAAGCAAAGTTGTCTTAAAATTATTGATTTCTTGATTCAAATAAGAGATATAAATCTTTAGTTTCTTGAATGAATTAGTCTGCATTCCAAGGTTCTTGGTTTGAAATAGCTTATTCCATTATATCTTTCATCTCTTCTTTCTTAATTTGATTCATATTATGCTAATATAAATATTTTAATAAATAATTTAGTTTAACACACAAATATTTTTGCAATTAATAAATACTATGTCATGTTTGGTTAAGTTAGGGTCGACTTCTTTTTTTGGAATTATGTTTTCTACATCCATGTCAACTGTATAGAGACCGATAGGACGAATAGAACCTTTAACTGTAACTCTATCAATATATCTCGTATAAGATTTCATTTCAGGAGTAAAGTAGGATTATAGATCAGATGAAATGAGAAGAGGAACACCATATTATTTAGTAGCAGCTTCTAAACGAGCAGCCATATTGACATTAGGACTTAAATAAGAAGCATCTATTTTAAACTCTGAGCCAATAGCTCCTTCAATACCCCAACCAATATGAAGACCAAAACCCATTTTAACTTTGTAATTTTCAATTCTATCCTAAAGACGCTTATCTTGACGGTAGGCTAGAATTTTTGGCACTCTATTTATTTGTGATTATATTCTCAAAAACGCCAAGCAAGCATAGTCACTTAATATTGATATATATTGCTCATCTGAGAAAGTAATTTCATTTGTTTCATCATTAATAGAGTATTTTTATTCATTAATTCTCCAGACCAATAAGAAAGCATCACCAATATTCTTATTGGCAGCACCTAAGAATCTATCAGTGACTGTGTGCACTATGTCACCAATGTTGTTTACAAAAAGCATGACGTCTTCCTTTAATTATTAAATTTAATGATTCAGACATTTGTCAGTAAATAATTTTTTTAAAAATAAAAAGACCTTACAAAAAAAAAAAATAAATAAATAAATAAATTTTTATTACTTAGAGAACTTCAGTTGCATCAGTAAAATTTCTAATATCACAAAAACCATAAATAGCGCATTTTTTCTTACCAGGTATCATAGGGTCAACATCACCTTATCTACCCATGTTAATTGCAATAATTTCAGAGCCTAGTTTTTTAATAAATAAATATTTGATAAAAATTCATTAAAAAGATTTAACAAAAAATAGTTAATTACCTGCTTCACCAAAACCAAGAGCTAGAAGCGTTCCGATTTTCACAATAGCATTTTCTATGATAACCGTTTCATATTATTCTTTATTCTCGTCATCACCAATAAGCTTTTGATCTTTTGAAGAAAGAGGATCATTAGCTATAGCAATAACTTTATCTCTCATACGTTCTATAGGACCTAGTGCCAAGTCATTAGCGTCTTTAGAAAAGAGAATAGCACCTGCTGTTAAAACTATACAAACGAATATTGTATTACAAAATGATAATGCAGAAGAAATGATTTAAGTTTATCTGAGAGACATGACACCAACAAGATTTAAAGCTCCATCTGATTGAAGCTTTTTTTAGAGCTAATCTTTTATATCTTATGGAGCAGTAGGGTGATATTAAAGAAAGAGATTGTAATCGAATGTATAAACAGCTCCTAATTTCTCATCATAACGTAAGTTATTATAATCACTATCTTAAAAAGTTATGCCATATGAGTCAGGGAAAGGTGTTTAAAAGTATGAAAGAACAGCAGGAACTACATTAAACATATTTATAATATATTACATTTGATTTTGTATGTCCTAAATAGTAGATTGTGTCTCACAAACCATTTTCATTTATTTTACTGAAATATCAATAGGAGAAGGTGGATCATAATAATAATCTACAGAAAACAAAGGCATAATGAAGACTAGAACTAAAACTAAAATGATGACTCTTTTAGTAGTGATATCTGTTAAAATTCTAGATACCTTTGATTCTTTTGGAGGATTAAATCCCTTTTTATAAATTTTAAAAAGTTTATTAACTAATTTATTTATTTATTCATTGGCTCCTTAATAAGATATTAAATTTATTATATTTAACAAATAAAAATTTTACTTTTTATTATTGTATTTATGAATCTTTTGTTGTCGATGTCTGAACTTGTGACTTGCTTGCCTCTTTATTTAAAATAATAAAGGTTATATACAAAATTTTAGCTTTAGTTTATTTTATTTAATATTACCATCTTAACCATCGTTAAATTGACCACTTGATTCGTTGGGACCTTTGGAATCAGATTGTCCTTTTGAATCAACAGGTCCTTTTGAATCTATAGGACCTGGATGTACTTTCTTTTTCATCTTTCTCTTTCTTATTTTTTCCATAAGCTTAAAATTGCTTTAGCTTTGATTCGCTTTCTCAGCTAATCTGTTTTCGTGTTGCTGTTATGCTGCCTTATAAAGCTTTACTATACGAATAAGCCTAACAAGTCTTACAACTCTACCAGCTCTATTATTTAAAAAAAAAAAAGGTATTAATTAACAAACAAACAAAAGCAGAAATTAATTAATTACTTTGAACCAACTCTTGAAGCTTATCCTGCTTTTTATACACCTCCAATTTAACCTGATCCAGAATTAAATATTAAACTCGTGAGCATATTAATATCTAAAATCATAGATGCTGTTGAAAGAATATCTAACCAGAAAAAGAATGAGAAAGTATAACCTTCTTTCTCTACCATACTCATAATAATTTCAGCAACAAAAGTTGTTAGAACTATGATGGTACATATATCAAAGCCTATATCAGCATCTTATCTGGTTGTCATAACTCTTATATCGTCAGCGAATAAAGAATAGACAGTAAAGACATTTACAATAATTTAAAATATATTGCTATCCAAAATTATTTTGAATAATTTAACTTTGTATTTTTTCTAATTTTATTTTTCTTCTTCATCATCCTTGAAAATCGATAAATTTTTAGAGTCGCCTTAATTTGAGTTTGAATCGCTTTTGTTAGATTCTTTTTGTGCTTCAATACCTATCTAGGAAATTCTAGGATTCACTTTCTTTGTAAGTTCCCTGTAAATTTATGAATAATAATATGTAATTACTTACTTACATTTATTAATATTTTTTTTTAATATCTAAAATGAATGAAAATAAACGTTTTTAATAAAAAAAACTATTAAAATTTGTAAGTTTTAATAAAAAAAAAGTTAATTTTTTAATATATTTGAAATGTAATTGTTGTAGATATTAAATAAATTATTACGTCAAAGCCTCTGTGGCCTCGTTTTTGGAGTTAGTATCAATAGAAGTTCTATCTAATTTATTAATATTTATTAAAGTTATTAAAAAACAAGTCTAGCTTTATTAACTTCAAGAATTGCTTTGTTATTTAAAAGTAACACATATTATTTAAAATTTTTAATTCTTGTTTGTGATCAATCAGTTTTTTAATAATTTTTTTTAACTAATTCTCGCACACGATTTTAGGAGTAATATTTTTAATGAAATTAGTGAATTTTATAGAAGAAGAAAGAACTAAATTTTAAAAATACTTTGATTTTTCTTATCAGAGTCCTACTTAAGTAAGCGATTCTTTTCATCTTCTGCCTTTTAAATATTTAAAATCAAATTAATTTAAGAGAATTTTTTAACAGAATAAAATAAATACTTGCTCATCTGATTGCTGCTGCTACTATTATTGCTACTAGAGTAATTTAAATAATAAAGTTATTAGTAATGCATAAAATAATAAAGTATAATACTTAAAAAATAAAATCATTTAATTTTAATTGGCTAAATTGTTAAATTTAAAAAAGAAATAGCTATTTTTATTATAATTTATATCCTATAAAAAGCTATGATTGTTCTTAAGCCAAATCTCATCTTATTTCATTTGTAAAAATATTTTTAAATTAAATGCCTAACCTTAATAGGTGGTAGCTCAACTACTGCATGCTAATTTTATTTTTCGTGGTTCATATTCGAAACACTATTTTATAGCGTGTTTATTTCTACCTCTCTTAGTTTTTCTTAAGACATAAAACACTTTAACTCTCAATTATTTAACAACAATCTCCAATATTTTTCAGCTTAATATATTGTCTGCTATTAATTTACCTTTCTCTCTTTGTTTTTATTATTTTAATAACTCTTTTAAGTTAATAAGTAATTAATATTTCTTGCACTCTCTCTAGTTTTGATTGATTACCAGCTAATTTAACTTTTATTAAATAATCTATAATCCTTATCTCTCTGCTTTTCACTTTTAATAACAATAAGGTTTAATTATTAATTTATTCACCTTATCCCTTCTTGAGTCACTTGAATTTAATCTCACCTATTTATTGACTTATTTTTTTATTATTTATTTTGTCGTTTAATAATTCTTAAAATGCATGCACAAATGAATCAGTTATTTTCTTAGTGCATCATTTTTAATTTTTTAGAATTTAGATAAAATAAAACTAAAGTACAATGAATATTTGAAAAATATTGTAATTGGTTTTTAAGTTTATTTATATAAAATTCTTTACAACATTACTGAATGTTTATGCAATTAACTTAAGGGAAATCTGCAAAACTATTTTGAACTTTCTAACTAGCTATATTTTTTAATTTACTAGACTCATTTTTAATTACAAAATATTCATATGAAAAATCAGCTATTTTTAAAAAATAATTATAATATTAGCCAATTAAAGAACTCTATTATATTGAGTAAACGTTTTTTTAATATTAAAATGCCATTTCATTTTTTATTTTTATTCTTTCAGTTTTAAGTATTTTAAATTTTTAATATTTTTTTTGGTTATTTTTTCTTATTACTTAGTTATTTTATTTATTCAAAAGCGCTCTACTAAGAGATAAAACAGAAAAATATTTTCAGAAAGAGTTTTTATATTATTTTATTAGTGATTCTCTGGTAAATTTTACGCATATAATGAGACATAAATAACAAATAAAACAATTTTAAACAAAAATCAGATAGAAATGAAACTAATCAATTTTCTATAATACAATTTTTATTTTATAGCTTAGTCGCTATCAGCTAAAGCTAGAAAAAAGAATTTAAAATAAAAAATAATATGAATTGTAAAATAAGTAATTTATTTTTTTTGGGTTAAGATTTTATTAATATTGCTAAATGTTTAAAGTACAAACTGTATTAAAGAAAAATCAATGAGCAGTGAAGGGAAATAAAATTATTTAAACAAATAAATTAAAACAAGATGCAAATTAAGTTTATAACTATTATAAAAATAATAATATCTAATCAATAATAAATTGACAAGTTAATAAATATGAATTATTGAATGATTAATCAAACTCATTTTAATGCTTGTAGTGTAAATTCACTATCTGAAGTGACAGAAAGTATGAATTAACCTGATATTTTAGACTAATATGTGCTAGGCATGATATAGTAGCCATTTTTACTTATTTCTGATAGGTGATAAGTCTCTTCTAAAACTTAAACGGGCAAGAAATTAATATTACCTATTCTTTATTCAATTGAAATTTTTCCTTCTCTTTTTTCTAAGAGATAAATGCCAATCATTCCACCAACAGTATTCTTTAATATAAAACAAAATGCTTAAACTACAAACAAAATTTGTATTTAAATGTAAATTAAAAAGTATTTAATATAATTTTAATTTAATGTTTTACCTTGGTCTTGGCTTTCCAATTTTTCTCAGCAATAGCTAATGTTACTTTAAATGAAGTGGGTTTATTTTCTTTAAAGTTAAGCAAAAATTTAGGATTTTATGTCCAAGTTTTTTTTGTCATATCCTTTTCAAATGGATCATCGTATAGATGACATCCTCCATCTGATATATCTTGCTCCCATTTACCTATCAATACACAATTTTTATTTTCATCCAATCTTTAAAGTTATACAGGATTATTTGAGTAAATTGTTAGCTTATAATTAGCATTTTTATCCTCTTGATCCATAGATGGAATAATGATAAAAGGACCTAATTTTAATTTTTATTAAAATTAAAAATGTATTGAGTAGCCAAATTAATTAAATCAGTTTTAAAATATCTTCAAAATGTTTTATTTTAAGTTAATTATTTATAGTCAACGAACCGTATAATATCAGTAAATATTTACCTTCAGTAGGGTTCCATTTAAAATATAGAGCGCATACTTCATCACTTATATATGTAGATTCTTTAAATTTCTCAGCATAACCGATAAAAAGTTTTCTTTCTATGTTTTCCATAATAGGAGGCTCTAATTATTGCTATGTTTAAGTTAACAAACGAGCCAAATCTGAATTAATTTAAAAATTAAATTTAAATAAGTCAACCATTATTAGATAATAATTAGTATTTATTTAATCAATTAGTTACTTGAACCAGCTTATTTTCCTTTAGATTATGTTTGGATTTCTTTTTTACCCTTTCCTTAGGTATTTTATTTCTCTGCAACTTCAAATCTACAAATGGTCATACCAATTTTCAAACCTCTTGTTTTTCTGATTTGACCATTTTTCTTTAAAATGATCTAATTTCATAAGAAAATTATGATTAAGCAATTGATTGATTAATAATTAATTTTGAAATAAATAATTAAATAATAACCTTGAGGTTTGTTGGTTATTCTAAGTTTAAAAAGTATTAAGGATTTCTGCACCAATTAGCATTACTTTTGTTTTCGATTTTTCTTTTTCCTCCTGAATTGAAATCTCCCCATTGCCCATCCATAGAAACTTCAAGTGTTTCAGGCATTTCATTAACAGAAACCTTTTTTTATTTGGTTTTTCATATTTAATATAAGCAAAATAGATAGATAAATTTAGTTAATATTTTACAGCTTCAGATGCAAAAATTCTTAGATAAAATGTTCTTTTTTCATCTTTTTTACTATCAGTAATCATATTAGGCACAATAATATAGTTCCCATAATTTTTTCCTTCAAATCTTTTAAGTGTTACATACTAGGTGATTTCTCTTTGGGCTGGCAAAATCCCATTTGGATTAGCTTCAATTATTATATCACTATCCTAAGGTCTTTCCCAGACTCTACTATTTCTATCCTTATTTGCTATAACAATAAAATTGCATTAAACATATGAATGTTTGATTTATTTTTCAAGTTTTTCATCTTCTAACATCAAGCTAATATATAACTTTGTCTCTTTTTAAACCTTTAGTCTGTGTAAATTATTAAAAAATTAACAAACAAGTTATCTTTTTGAAAATGTTTACCTAAATTGAGGATTATTAAACCACTTTTCATCTGTATCTAACTAAAGGTACTCTGGCATAGGCTCTTATCCTTCATATTCCATTCTAGGAGGACAAATACCACCCTACATTTTTAAAAATGAGAATTTAGGACTAAGTGAAAATATATTTAATTACCTAAGTTTTTCCCTACCACTTTGATTCTATAGAATAGACTTCCCAATTTTCAGGGAAAACCTTGCAAACATAAAGCTTATTGAAGTGAAGGTACCACTTTTAAATATTTTTAAATTAATTTAAAACAAAATTAATGTTTAAATTATTTGAAAAATTACATCATGAAAACTCATCCACCATGTTCCATCTGATTTTTTGGACTTGAAGACCAGCTTTAATTTATCTCTAAGCTCCCCTATTAAAATTTAAATTAGACATTTTTAATAAAAATTGAATTTATTATTTATAGCATACTATATTTATCCCATTCTTCTGAGTCATCACAGAAAGGACCGTTCCAACCACCATCTGTACCCCAAGGGTTTCTGATTCTGATCAATTTTAGATTTTCTCTTGGAAATTCTCTGATATCACAAATACCATAGTGATGGTTTTCTAATATACCATGAGTACCCGTATCTGCATTTTTCTTATTATTAGTTTGATTATTTTAAGATTATTGTTAAAATCAAATTTAAATAATTGTATACTGTTCCTTTGCCTTCAACATAATTAACACATCCAAGATAAAATTTTTAATGGAAATAGTTTGTTAGTGTTTGCCAAAATTAGTTTGATTCAATCAATTTTGATGTATCAGGATCATTTAAAGTCCATCCTTCCGAAACACCTCCAGTAAGATCAACAAGGCCTTCTAAGATAGATCCTTCACATATCTTTTCATAGCATCCGTGGAGTTTAGAATAAGCTTTTTCCATCAAAGGAATCCAAAATTCAGAGGGAGAAGCACAATAAGTAAAAAGGATTTATTTTGACTCGGGGTCATAAGGAAGTAGAGTATCAACTATGACTTACCTCCACTCACCGTTCTTGAAGAATTAAAATGTAACAAAGCCTGCAGAGTCAAAATGAGATGTCTCAACAAAGAGCTTCTCTAGCAAATCTCCATGAGTGCTGATAATAATAATTGCTCCAATAAACCAACTTTCACCAAATGCACCCTACTTTGCATCTCCATCTTTATCTTGAATAAACTTTGCTTCCTTTGAAATTTCATGTGGACGTAACCAAGTAATCTTACGAACATCTTTTCCCCATTCAGGTATATTATTTACGTCCTTGAAAAGAGATGAATTGTCTGGAGGAAAATCTTTATCTTGCCATTTTTATCCAGTTTCAGCATACATTTATAGAATTTCTGCTTCTAGTTCTTGATAGCGTGTCATATTATCGTCCCCAATTTTATCTTCATTATTTTCATTATCATCTCCCATCATATTATTTCCATCTTTCTACGAATTCTCTCCTTCATCATACTCTCCCATTTCATCTGATTTCTCTTCTTCATATTATTCACCTTAATCTTCATTCTCAGACTAATTTAAATTATTTTAATCATCCATTTCTCTTTATTGTTAATCGCTGCCATTATCTCCTTGTGATCTTGAATCATCACTTGATCCTGTTATATTATAAATAAAACAACATTCATTAAAAAAAACATCTCAACATAATTAATCAATCTATCAAATAAAACATTTTTTCTTTAAAACTTAAAATTTTAGTTAGACCTCAACTTAATAAAAATATTTCATATTTATTTATTTATGCATATAATTATTTAGTATTCGTAATGATAAGTATCAATTATTGCAAATAAATTTGCATCAAAGATAATCTAATATTTTTTATTTATTTATCTTAAAATTCTTCATAATGGAATCATTTTAGATTTTATGCTTTCTCAAAAAGTTAACTATATTAGGTAAAAGATCATCTAAATAATTATTAATTAATTTGTTTTACCGTTTGATTCGCTATCTGACATATTCTCTAACTATTTCTAATTCTTTAATATTTTAATGAAATTGCAGAGTTTTACTTTTTAATAATAAATTATTAATTTAAGGACAATATAAAAATATTAGTTATTTTTTTAATTTTTTCAAAAAAACTTTGTTAGTTATATTGCTATCAAAATAAAATAATCCCTAAACAGCTATTCTACTATTTAGTGATTCATGTAAATATTCATAAGCGAACATTAATGACCATCCTCTACTAAAATGCAAAAATAAAAAACATCCAAAAAAAATAATATCTTCTAAATCCAAATAAGAAAATTTAATAAAAATATTTATTTTATTAACAAAATAAATCAAAAATCTGAAAATGTATAAATCAAGTAAATTTACTGAGTTGGACATTAACTCTCACTGTTTTGTGAAATAGAGTATCTTCTCAAAAGTTTGATTTTTAATAAAACTTGAAAATTAAGCAATTTTTTATTTATTTGTAATGTATTTTACAATTTCTTAAGTTCCTGAAATAAATAAATAAATAAAAAAATAAAGAAAGTGAATTATTATTTTAGATTCAACAAAGTTTATATTTATTTAAAATGTTTTTGATTTAAAATAATTTTTTTTATTTTTAAAAGTTTGCTATAAAAATAGATAAATCTAAAATATTTAATAAAAAAAATAAAACAAAATTAAACAACATAGTTATCTAATTGATAATTGGCAAATTTAAGTTAAATTGTACTTAAAAAAATAAAAAATTAAATTAATTATTTTTTAGTTAAAATAAAATATATTTAATTTTTATAACCTGATGAAGATATTTATTAATTAATTAATTGAAAATAATGAAAAAAAATATATTCAAAGAATATTGCAAATTTATAATTAAATTATGAATAGAGATAAGATATTAGTTGCAGTTAATCATGGATGAATGATCACGTTTTGGAATCTTTCTGATCTTATATGAGAGCATACTGCTTCTTCCTTCCTCTTCTTTCTTATTTGTTTATTTATTAATCTAAAATCTAAATAAAAAAAAATTTAAAAAAAGATTCTCCTAAATAATATATACTTTTTAATTAATAAAAATAAACAAGGAATAAAAATTCAAAGAACTTATTTCCATTATTTTTCATAGCAAATACAAAATAGCAATCTGCAATATACAAATTAACATATCTGAAAAAAGCAAATGGTAAAATAAATAAATTAATTGATTACTTACCTACTCATATTCTCTTAATGTCTCCTAATTACTTGATTTAATAATCATTTTATATTTCCCAAACTTTGGAAACTCATTAGAAATATATTTTAGTTTGTGAATAGGAGACATAAATAACGAAATTAATTAGTTCAAATGTATACACTTTAAAAACATATCAAATAAAAATTAGAACGATTTATCAGTCACAACTTTCACTCAAGACGGCTATATTAAGTAAGTTGAGTATGCACAAAAAGCAGTCAGCGATAGCGAGTAATTTATTATCATCTTAAAATAAAAATAGTTATTTTTGATAGCACTGTTTAATAATTATATCAATCTAAATTGCAAATTAATACATAACTAACTGATTGATTATTTTAAGAGATTACCTTTATTTCAAAACTAACCATTTCATTTATAAAGAACTATTTTAGGTGTAAGATGTAAGGATGGTGTTATTTTAGGCGCTGAAAAGAAATTATAAACTAAACTTATGGTTGAAGACTCTGACAGAAGAATTTATAATATTTAAAAAAATATCGGAATGGTAACTATTTTGATTGCTTACTACTCAATATTCAAATAAAGCAAAATTATTTTTTATTACTTATAAAATTATTTACTTAACTCTGATAAAAATTTATCACGAGCTTGATTGATTTATTAATTCAATCACTTAGAAATAATTTCATTATTTTGGAATATCTTTTTATGTAATTATTTACATTATTTAATTTATATAAATAAGATTGTTGGTGGTAGAATTCCAGACGGTAGAAATGTAGTCCATAGAGCTCGTAAAGAAGCTTAGGAATATGAAAAGTATTTTGCTATGCCAATTTCTGGAAGAGTAAATAGCTTTAAAATAAAATTAAAACTTAGCTGAAAAAATTTAAATAGCATAATCTAAATTATTGAAAGCTTTTTGGTAAAAAAATATATTCTAATTATTATTTGTTTTGAATACAGATATTATCTGAAAGAACTGGACAATATCTTCATGCCCACACTTTATATGGAGCTTACAGACCTTTTGGTTGCTCTGTTATTATTTCATCCTATGATCCTATTGATGGTCTTCAATTACATCAATCTGACAACGCTGGCTACTGCTTAGTAATTTGAAAATATTATTATGTTTAGAAAGCTAATTATTTATTAAAAATAAAGGGTTATTATGCATGTGCTTAAGGATAAGGTAAATAAGAAGTTATGGCCCACTTTGGTAGAAGAAATTTTAGAGATTTAACTTGTGAAGAAGCTCTTCCTTATGTTATTTTAGCGTAAAATAAATTATGATAAAAAGTATTTAAGTGTATTAAAAATTTAAAATAAAAAATCAGTTTAAATAAGGCACGTAAAGAAGCCAACGAAGGTATTTATCAATATGAAGTAAGCTGGATCACTGAAAAGAATAACTATGTCCACAGTCATGTTCCAAATGATGTTAGAGTAATAAATTAAATTAATTATTAAATTAAAAAATTATTATATTTTAGAAAGTATGAAAATAAACAAATTAAAAAAAAATTTATTTATTATAAAATAGGATGCTGCCCAAGCTCAAGCTGAAGCTATGATAGAAGCTGAAGATTCTGCTTGAAATTGATATATATTAAATATTTATAAATTAAAAGAGAGTAGTAAGATAATAGATTGATTATAATTTGTAAATTCCTTTCTGTCTGTAGTATTTTTATCCTAGCAAGATACTATCTACAATTAAAATTTTTATAAAAATAAATAAAGGATTACTGTTGGTTTTTATGATCAACATTTTTAAATCTTTTGAAAATTTTATTTTTTTTCATCTTTCTTTTTAAAATAGTTGTTAAAAATTCTAAATTTAAATTAAATTATGATTTAAAAAATTATGCAAAAAATTTTATTTGAATTAAATTTTTTTAATTTCAGAATATTTATTCTAATTCTACGTTCAACAAATTTATAAAAAATAAACTAACTTAAAATTATTATTTTATTAAATTAAGTTTTATCTGCATTTTACCATGTGTTTTTCCTAAAAAAATGTATAAATATTTGTTTTACTGATAATTTTAATCAGAAATTTTTTATTATTAAAGTGAAAATATATTTTATTTTTCATAAAATTTCAGAAGGTAGAACTTTCATTTGAGATAAATCATTTAAATTTAATCAATTTTAATTATTATCTTGAGTTTTACACTTTATATAGTGGTCATAAATTATTTATTTTAATTCGATTGGAGGTGAATGTATATTATTTAGATAATGACTTCCATTTGGAATAGTTAATAGTTATGAGCCTTAAATTTATTTAACAATTTCTACAGATTTAGCATATGGTATTGTAAAATCTTTGTCTCCATGCACAATAAGCAGCTTTCTACCCAAATTTTATGTATTTATATTGTCAAATATCTTCTGTATCTGAAAATCTCTTTCACCAACAACTTCAAGAAAACGAGTTATAGCAGGAGCCATCAAAACAGTTGGCCCTTACCAATATCCCTACGATAAAAGAAGTAAACCTATACCACCACCCCAGCTTATACCAACTAAGGTATCAGGCTTACTTTCATTTAAAGCATTGATTTATATCTTCATACAGTTTTAAACGCATTCATATCCTGCATCCTGTAAATTAAACTTATTTCTAATTAATACTCTTGGAAAACTATTTTACTAAAATAAATTCCATCTTGAAATTTTCATGTAAGGAGTAATGCATTCTTCAAAATTTTTCTCAAGATATTTTTGTTTTAATTTGAGCATTTCACCCTCCAAACCATGGAGGAACATCAATTTAATAGGAATTTTGATTTATTATTACATAATTAACAATTTCTTTTTTTTTAAATTTATAATTAATTCTATCAAAAAATGCATCAAAAATAAATAAATTTGAAGATTCTGGAAAAAATAAAATTTTTTTATGAGAATAAATTAATTAATTCATTCCGTTTTTCAATACAAAGTTTATTCTAACTTATAGGCTATTTATCTAACTCACTAACCAACAAGATTCTATTATTTTTTAAAGACTAATTTTAAATATCTTTATCAAAATGAACATTAGATGAGTTGATATGTAAATTTATTTATTTATTTAAAAGAAAATTAGCATTGATTAAATAAATTTTGGAAAAATGAAATGATTTCTCTTAAAGTTAATAAAGTTCAATACAATATAAAGCTTTTTGAGAAATAAAACATACTTTTTTGAATAATGAATGAATAGTTTATTATTTGTTTTTTAAAATGGGAAAATAATTATTAGATATTTCAATATTTGTAGTTGTCAACGAATAAAGATTCCTTGGCAGATTGGTCATCAGTACCCTAGTACTTGCCCAATTGAGCTTCACCGTTGGCCTTAGCTCTAACTAAGAGGGCAGCTTGAGCAGCAGCAACGTTTTCAGGTTTACCAGCCCAGGTCTTGACAGCAGTGTTTTAGAGAGCTCTACCATAAGAGAAGGAGAGGAACCAAGGTCTTCTAATACCTTCAAGTCTGTTCATAGCATTCAAGTTAACGGAAGCTTCTTCTTCAGATTGACCACCAGATAAGAACTATTTATTATAAATAAAATTAATCAATGTTTTATAGATGTAATTTTAATTTGGTTTTATTTCTTTTAAGTGACCTCATCAAGAAATTTGAAGCTTATTAATTTTTGAGATATTATCAAAAATATAATTTGATTAATCATACTAATTAAATAATCATTTTGACTCATTTAGCTTGATTGATTATTATCCTGTTTTTTGCTTAAGGTAATTAATTATAAACTTTTAAATTCTATTAAGTTTTTTAATATCTTGTCAGAACCAAAATAGATAGATACCTATGTTTTTTTTCTTGATAATTTATTGTTTTAAATCCTATTGATTTTTATAATCTTGCTGTATTTTAATTTTTCACATCAAAATACATTAAAAAATTTTTTTGTTTTTTTTTTTGATTGAATGGGCATGATACAAAATTTTATTAAACAACATAAGTTAAAAACTTAACTACTTGTTTCTAAAGGAGGCTTCAAAAAAAAATAACTTAAATATTATTGGGATTTTAAAGTTAATTCTATAATTTCTTACGAAAACACCAACCAAAGCAGGAGGAATAGTTCTGGAGAGAGCAGTAACGGTACGGATGGCAATTTCAGAGGCAGTAGCCTTAACACCACTAGTAGAGCCAGAGGTAACCATGTTAGGCTTGAGGAGACAACCTTCCCAGAAGATATTGTTTTCTTAGAGAGCCTTGACGACTGAAGCTAAGACTCTTTCAGTGACCTTTTGGGAGACTTCAATGCTGTGGGGACCATCGATCAAGATTTCAGGTTCAATGATGGGAACCAAACCGTTAGCTTGGCAAATAGTACCGTATCTAGCCAAACCCCAAGCATTTTCTTAGATAGCTTATTCAGAGGGGCAACCGTCAGCGGTGGAAATCTTGAGAACAGCTCTCCACTTAGCGAATCTGCAACCAAGAGCGTAGTATTCCTTGGCCATAGCATCGAGACTGTCCAAACCCATGGTAGCAGTTTCGTCGTTGGTGCCAGGGAGAACCTTCAAACCTTAGTCAACCTTGATACCAGAGACGATACCCTTCTTCTTGAGGACTTCGATGAACTTGGTTCCACACTTAGCAGATTGCTTAGCAGTTTCAGAGTAGAGGATAACACCAGAAATGTAGTTTTCTAAGTGTTCAGTGGTGAAAAGCAATTCTCTGTAAGCTCTTCTGTTATCTTCAGTGTTATCAACACCGATGGAAGAGAACTTCTTGCCGATAGTACCAGTGGATTCATCAGCAGCCAAAATACCCTTACCAGGGGTAGCTAACTTGGCAGCTGTTTCAGCTAATTCCTTTCTGAAGTCAGTCATTTTAAAGCAAAGAGAGTGTGTTTGTGTTTTGGTTGTTTATGTTTTACCTAAGAGGTAGTTTTGAGATATTAATAATTTTTTTATTAATTTTTTTATTTTAAAATTGATAGGATCATCACTTTATTTATAGAGAGAAATATTGCGTCACAATAAATATCGTAAGCAACTCTATTAATCGCACTAATCTTTATATTTCAATGAAGGATATTCATATCAGAGACCAATATCGCACTATTATGATACAAGAAAGATGTTTGGTCTACCTACTTACTTAAAACCGTCTTATCCTTGACATATCATTCTGCTTATGTTTGAATCTTTAGAGTTTAAACAACTGTGTATTACTGGGCTTCAAGATTCTAAGTAGCAAATAAACCTTACTTACCATATTTATAATTTACATTGCTATTTAAATTTATTGATTTTACTTCAAGCCTACTCTTTCCTATTAAATATAAACACAGTATCTCTACTATAGCTAAGTACAAACCTGAGCAATTTCATATTCTAAAATTTAAAATTGACTTATTTAACTCATAAAATCCATTGTTTGTGAGTAAATAATTTCATTAATGAACACTTCAGCTAGAAGTTTGTACCTTTAACATCTTCTAACTCACATTTTTTTGCCAAAATTTATTGTAAACATTTCTTAACATTTCATAATTGCTTAGATATTTTAAACTATTACTAACTGTCACTACTAAATGCTTTTTACCAAAATATCTATGATTATTGTATTTTCTGACATTATTTCAGTGATAATTTGATAATATTGACATCTATCATCTTAATGATGCTATCTTGACTGCTTGGATATCTTGTTTGTCCTATTATATTTTTAATTTTCTGATTGGATTAAAGATCCATTTTTTGAATAAGCTAATTGATCTAAATTAAAATCTTGATTAATTTCCAGAAATAGTAAGACGTATCAGCAAAAAGAAACTAAATCTAAAAAAAGAAAGCAAACTACTTGCTATATCTTCGATACTGACCTATTTTATATTATTTAACATCTAGAATGTCCTATTTAAAAAGCTAAACCTTATTTAAGCCTGCAGTATCTAAATATATTTTATTTAAAAATTAAAATATTTTTATAAGCAGATCATCTTTATTGAGATCTGCATCCCCTATTTACTTTATTCATTTAAGAAAAATCTCAAGTACGTCCTTAGTAAATTTCTGATTGCAATTTACATCAAAAAGATATTATCAAATAGGTTTTTTATTTATTATGATGCGATAATTTTTTGATAACTTTTCAAAGAATGACAAATTATGATTACTACAAATATTTTTGTTACTTCAACTTTTATGATAATTTGTCACATTTGTTTTTATAAAATTAGATAAGTCGCAGTATTTTATTTTGAATATTAAATAATTGAATCTGAGTTATGATCTGTTTATCTTAAGCAACTTAACATTTTAACATATTTTTTGCTTCTAGATATAAAATAGTAAAGATGGACTAAAATGCTAGATTCAAGCAATTTCCAAACTTTTTTATAACAAAATTAATGGCTTCCATTAATTGATAATAATATCTGCTTAATTATCTAGGTCATTGTCAAAGAAATTCATAACACTCATTATTTTGGCTTGAAATAATTTCCTAAATGATTTATAAAAGTATCTTTAGAATTTTCTAAATTTAAAAAGAATTAATAAAATAATAGTTAAAAATTAAATTTTTTATTTGGACTATTAACTTATTTTTTTATTTTTCTCCATTTTTAATGTCAATTTAGTTTCTTGTTTTCCTCTAAGATTAGAAAAAACTTAATATTTTAATTATTTATATTTTAAAATAAATTATATTAAATAAAAGGCAACAAGCCTGTAAAAAGCAAAATTTTTTTCAATGAGTCATCAATTTTTTACTTCAATTTTTTTATGAATAAAGTAAATAAATGTAAATCCCACATAAATATGGAAAGTAAAAATAATAATTTAACATTATTCATTTAAATTTTTAAAAAATCTTGACAATATATTTTATAAATAGTAAATCTAAGTAAATAAAATAGTTAAAATCATTGTTATATTTATTTTTCATATATCAAAAATACTTAGAGAAATGAACAATTTTACAAAAAAGAAAGTAAATAAACACTCTATGAAATTATACAATGTCACAAATGGCAAATTGGAATATCAATCATTTAATTAAAACAAATAGCCATTAATTACAATCTCAAAACGCTTTCACAAAGCTTTATGAAAATTGAGATTTATCAAACATAGAAAAATGAAAATTTATAGAAATACTTGCTTAAAATTAAAGAAGATTATGCTATTTAAAAGTTTAATAAAACTATTGAGAAATAACTTATTTATAATTGAGCTTTAATTTAAATAAAAATCTACAATTATCACATTTATTAGGATTGATAGTAAGTTTTTATTCGTTTATTTTAAATGCTAAATAAAAAAGCATTTAATATGTAAGTATGAAAAATAAGAAGAGATTATATTATTAAAAATAATAGCTAAAGAGTAAGAAATCACATGTAAATTTTTATAAATTCTTTTAAAATATTTCTAACCTTTAAAAAAAAAATATTTTATTGCTATGGTAACAAAGTATCCTTAATAGAGAAAAATTTAAATGAAAGTAAATTTGTTGAATTAAATTAATATAGTCATTTAGTAAACTTAGATTAAGCTGAAGATTAAATAAAACAAATAACAAATTAAATATTCTTTTAATTAGAATATTAAGTTTATTTTAAATATTCCAAAAATAAATAATTTAATATTAAATAAATGGAAATCAAATGGAAATATCTAAGTTTAAATTGATTGAAATCAAAAATTTGAATTGATAAAATATTTTATCTTAAATTTAAACAATAAAATTAAATTAATGGATCTGCTTTTCTAAATATTTATCTTACTTGCTTATCATTAATGTCAATACTTAATAATTATTTATTAGTTATTACTTTCTTTTATTTTATATTAAAAATCATTTATCTAAGTCATCTTAAATTAAGATCTAACTATGCAAATATAAATGAAAATGCATTTAGATAAAAATTAAAAATATTTTTTTTATTCACAGAAAAATACAAACATACCATCATTGATTAATTGATTGGATGTGCTTATCAAACTATCAAAAATAGTAAAGATAGATAATATTTTATAAATTGAATTGGATTTTAGTTAATATTTTATATATGATATTTATATAGATCCTGTTTGAGCAGTAAATAAATATATTATGTTGATTGATGAATTTTAAATTAAGACAATTTTATAGAGTTAATTAAAATTTTGAAAGTAGAAGAAAATTATCAAATAAACAATAGAGAAAAATGAATGCAATTATATAAATACATGCAAAAGGAGATAAGTGAAACGATTAATTAGAAAGATAAAATAATTATTTAGAAAAGAATTACAGTTGCAATTATTTATTAAACATAATTGGGTTTATTTTCGCTAAGTTTAGAGCTTAAATTACACCTTTTACTTGAAGTTGTTACTGTTATTATTATTATTTTTATTATTAATTTATTTACTGACAAGCTATTTTTTAACAAAAAGCAAGTTGGTTGATTGCTTTTGGTAGTATATAATGAAAGCCTATTCATGTTTTTTGATAATTAATTGATGGATAGATAGGTAGAATAATAGTTTTTGAAATAACCCACTTTTAGTTTAAGTTTAAACTCTAAATATTTTTTATATTTAAAAGTAATGGAGCTAATTTTATATTTTTATAAGAATTTTATTAAAGTTGTTAACTCTCTTCAGAAATTAGTAAGAATCTTTTTGCTCTTTGTGGCACGGCCATTTTTAGTAGCAAGCTTTTTGTTTTTACCTATTTTCTTAAGGAGAGATCTCTTAGAAGGACCTTCTTCCTAAACTTTGTTGTCATCTTCGAATTCCCATTCTTTCTCTTCCATTTATTATTATATTTCTTCAATTTCTTATTATTCATCTTAATTTGTAGTGCCATTCAGTTTGTCTTCTATAATTTCAACATCAGTAACTTATTTACGTCTTGCACCAACCCATTCATCACCACCAATAGGAACGTAAGCACTTCTCAAATCAATAATTTTAGGAGGGACGTATTATGGGAATTCAGCATTAGGATCATCAGGGTTTTTGAATGCATTAGCCTTTTTAGGTTGTCTATATTCATAGCCATTAACTGTTGCCTTGATCTTGTTGTGCATTTCTTCACATAAAGGTTTTACAACAGCTTCTTCAATGACCTTTCTTCTTAAGGCTCTCCATCTTCTCTTTACCTTTGATCTTAAACTCTTAGCCATTTTAATGTGATTATATCTATAAAATTACTTGATAAATAATAATTCTTTTAATTTTTTATATTTTAATAACTTTGATTTTAGAGTCTGTCAGAAGATGATTTAATTATATTTGATTCTCATAATAACTACTAAATATCATATTATTTTTTGGCTATTAATTCATTCAGATGTTTTAAATAAATTTGTATTTTAGGATAAATTACTTTCTGCTTCAAATTCATCTTTTTTTCAAAATATAATTTATTATTTATAAATCTATTTGAAATTCATTTTATTTAATTCTAAATTAGCAAACACCTGCCTCCCTCCACAATAATTTTTTTTATATCTTACAAAAAATAAATTAGTAAAAGCAAAATCAAATTTAATATTTTAAGAATCTTTGTATTAATTTATTTTAATTGAACCTCTTAGAGATAATAAACTTTCAACACTTAAAAAGAGTTAATTTATAAATACATTTTTAATTTTTGAGGAATTAAAATAGAAATAATCAAAAAATTCAATGTAAAATAAAATTAATTTTCAAATAAAATATTTAGTAGAAATAATTTTTTTTTAAATGCAAATATTATGAATAATGAATATTGACTTCATATTTAATTTTATATTTTTTAATAGAAGTTAACCATTAAAATAGCACTTAATTTTATAATTAATTATTTTAAGAAACAAAGTTGTTTTAATATAACTATTGGTCACAATTTAATAAATAATACTTTTACAAAGATATAAATATTATAAAAAAATTCAAGATAAATAAATTGCTTATGAACTTGCAAGCTTTAAATAAATCCTAAATTTTAGAGAAGTGGATAAAAAAAAAAGGTTTAAATATATCTTGAAATTACTTCATAAATTGTTAACAATTAAAAGATTTGTATTATTTAATTCAAATAAAAAATTTTGTAGCAATCAAAAAAGGAAAAAAAAGTCTAAACAAATCTATAGAAATAAATTCTTAGATTTTAACTTTCCTGAAATAATTTTATTAAAATTAACTTACAAAAAAATCGTTGATAATCTCAATTTTCATTTGATGAATAAAATACTTATCTACATTGCATGAGTAAATGATTAAAATTTCATTACTGAAAAAAAAAATTGAGATATATCTAACATTTATTTCGTATTTGTATTAAATCATAATTCAACTAAAAAAGAAAAAGGTTTGAAATTAATTTCAAATATATTAAACATTCATTACGTTTAAATAATTAATGTATATTTAAAACATTTTAATTTGAAATCTTTATAAAACATTAAGTCTTTATTTAATTTTTTTGAAAAAATTTATTTATTTTTTAAGAAAAATATCTCTTTCTTAAATTTTCAATGTTAATAAAGTAGAACTAATTTCATACAAAGATCAAAATAACAAACAAAAATACTATATTTGCACGGTTAATAAATTGAAGTGCAAATAGATCATTTTCAACCTAATATTATTTAATAAACTGTATTTTTTATTGGTTGGTTGAACTTTTTTTCTTTAAATTTAACCTTATTTATAAAATTTAAAAGGATAATTAATAAAAATAATTTGCTTTTTTTGTAAATTTAAAGTATTATTTTATAATAAATTTTAAAAACAGATTCTTTTATTCTTCTATAATTTTATTTAAATGAAATTTAATATAATTATATTATTTGAAGAAAAAGTATCAAGTTGTTTTTAATTATGAATTAAAATTTACTCAGATAATAAAATTTTTATTGGCTTTAATGCTTTTGAATAATTCAATTTCAACACAGAATGTTAAAATCAATTATAAAACAATATTTATTAATTAATTGATTTTCTTTAACAGAACAAAGTGTGATAGATATTTTAAATGTCAATTATTTTTAGTTCAAATTATATTCTATATAGAGCAATAACTTTTATAAAAGTTTAATTCGAGTTTATAGTTTACCTACTTTTAAAAATCTATCTAATTTAAAGTATAATTCATAATGAACCCTTTAAACAAAAATTGAATATAGAATTATAAATAATAATAATAATTTGATTTTTTTAGAATTTAAAATATTATTTTTTACAAATTATAAAATACATTCTTCTTTTGTCTAATATTATATTTAAGAAATTATAATACATTTCTTTATTTGAGGAAAAAGTTTGATGTTGTCTTTTTTTTTAAATAGAAATTTAGCTAATATAGATAAATAAAATGTTTGCTGGTAATTAGAAGACAGTATTTATAAATTCATTCATACTTTTAACACCAAATTAAGATATTTTGAACGTGAATTATTTATTATCGAAATTTATATTCTATGTTAGAGAAATTTGTTTTTAAAAATGTTTAATTCGAGTTTATTTTTTACCTGTTTTTAAAAATTCATCTAATTTATAAACAAGCTTAAAATAAATTAAATCCTAAATTGAATTTTTAGATAGTTGAGTTTTAAATACTTATTTAACTAAATTGAGAAAGGAAATAAAAATTAAAAATTTATCAAAAGGTTTTTTATTGCATATTATTAAAGTAATAGATTGTAAAATTAATTATTATTTTATTAGTTTTAAACTCTTTTTACAAATGTCGTTACAAAAATAAAACATTAAAAACTATCTGCTCATTAATTTTTTCTATTTCTATGAAATTATTCTGTTATACATTTAAATTTACTTTTTTTGAAGAAATTAATTTACTCAAAAGGAATTAGATAGAATTATACATAAAATATCATGATCTAACATATAAAGCCTTTATCTGATTTGAATATTATTTGTAATCTAAAGTTATTTCCTTTCAAGTAAAGTAGAATAATTTAATCAAAAGGCTCGACAATGATAATTTGAAAAAGTGAATCTATAATTTTTAATTACTAAAATTCAATTTTTTTTATTATTCACATAAATTTACGCACACACGCTTGAATTAAAAGTGAAGATAAATTTTGATTGTCACTAATTTTTTTTAAAGTATAATTTTGGATACCATTAATAAGCAAAAAAAAAAAAGTTTCATAAAGCTGAGTTAAAAATAAGACAAATTCTTAAAATTTAGCATTATTTTTTTGAAAAATTAGTCTAAATTTTTCATCTAAATTATCCAAATTTACATGTTTATTTTAGAATTAATAAAAAACTGCTAACTCAAAAACTTATTTTCCCTTTTTTTTACAATTAATTTATCTTTAGCTCCGAACTATTGAAATCTATTTTCCTTAAATTTTTTTAAATCCTATTTTATTTTTGTTTCAGTTAAAAAAGTACTTTTTTCTATATTTGATGAAATAATTTTAGTGTACTATTTACTTAAATTCAACATATGGCTTGAATCATGTATATTTTAATATCTAAAATAATAGAAAATTTTTTGTGGTTGTTAAGATTAGATAACTAATTTACATTTTATTAATTGAAGTTAAATAGCATCAAGAAGAAATTTAATTATTAGGAAAATAAATTTAAAAAAGTAAAATAAGAATGCAAATCTTAACATTATTATTGAGTAAGCAGTTTCTGGCATTTTTTGATATTCAGGATCTAAAATGTAAAAATTTTTTAGACATTTTACTGAGTAAATTAATTATTATGTAAATTATTTCTATCAATTTAGGTAATTAAATAATTTTAGAATAATTTCAGTCAAAATTTACTGGAGATATACTTATTTTAGCATTCTTTTTTTTGTATTGTTATTATCGAAGTACTAATAAAATATTGATGGTTGTAATAGAAACAATTGCAAGACTTTCATCTAATTTTTTTATATGAATGGAATTAATTATTTATGAAGTTTTTGAAACAAATGGAAATTAAGAGATAGAGTTTGTGATCAATAAATAGTAAATATATGTCGAAGATTTTAAGATTGCTTGGTATTGAAAAGATAAACTGATAGAAATCAAGAATGAAAATGTATATGCTTGCTTGTTTGCATTATTTAATAAATAAAGGAAAGGAAGAAAAAATAATTATTGATTAACTAATAAATCTCTTACTTGCCTTTCTGCAATATTATCAAATTACACATTGAGAGTGAATAAGAGTAAAGAGAAGAAGAATAAAAAATTTATAAAGATAATATAATAATTATTTATATTATTTCCCTTTACTTTAGATAAATAAAGAAAGAGATTACTAGCTTACTACTACAAAGAAGTATATACATAGAAGTAGATTTAGTAATGATTTGAATTTATTTTAGTTTATAAGTTACTTCCATTTTTTCTTTCTTTCTTTCTGCTCCTCTCTAGGTTATTTTATAAACTTTAGTTTTCCCATTATTTTTAGTTTTTTTATTTATTTTTCATTATTTAGCAATATTGCTAACTCAAAGTAATTATTTATCTTTATCATTATAAAGGATATTCTAAATATTTCTATTTAGACCAACTAAAATGTACATGTAGCATCTATAGCCTCAACCATAAAATTATGTATCTGAGGAATCAAAAAGAATTATTGATAAAATTTAGACATTAAGAAGTAGTAATTAGCATTTCAAGAGTTCTAGCGATGTAAAGTACTAAAATAGCAATTATGCAGATAATTAAGCGATATAATCTAAGCCTAAAGTAGGTGAATTTCAAGGATAATCTTCTACAATATAAACAGCTATGAGTAAATTTATTTACTTATCAATAATATATAATAAATATTCATAACCAATACTTTATCCTCAATAAATATATTGCTTTTAAATTAATAATAGAGAAACAAGGCGTGCAATAAAAAGCAAGTAATACTTCAAATAACTAGTTATACTAAATTACAGGAACGCAAACCGCATAAAAGAGCTATCTTTAAGTAGGAAAGATTGACCTTGACGCCATACTATCGGCTAACAAGAAATAAGGCCAATTAGCATAAACATAAAATTAATACTAACCTTAAGGAATTGTAACTTAGAGAGAAGTAAACAAAAGATAAACTCTTCCTCCAGATCGCAGATCATTTTAAGATTAATTTAATACAACACCGTAATAGGGTATCAATAACAGTAATATAGCAGCTTACAGTTAACAATAATAGCAAAATTTGAAACAAGCAGCAACTCAAATTAGCAATATAAATGCTACATAATCTTTAAGCACAATATCTAAAGTAGGAGCTAATGGTTTAATTAATTAAAGCTAAAATGCTATCTATTAATAATAACCTTCAATAAATATTATATAAACATCAAATTTTTAAAATAATTCATCATAACAATTAGATGATCTAGACAAATATAAAAAATAAATGTAGTAAAAGATTGTCTCAACAACTCCAAGTAAACAACTACTGCATTCTTACTAAAACTAAGGTCATATGAATATAAATACTCCTAAGGGTAACAATAGATCACAGCATAGCTCTGAAGCTAATATTTTATATTTTAAGGGAAACATAAGCTCACTTGATTCAGCATCTAATCAATAAAGTCGCATACAATCAGATTCGTAGCTTAATTTACATCCTTCTCCAATTAAACAATAAAATACTCAATAAAACAAATTCATAAACCATGATAGTAACCAGTAAATAGCTTAAAATTAGAATTAAGCTTTCAAAAATCTAATTTAAAATCCTGATCAATAAAATAGTACAAGTGCTTCCTCCTTTAAATACTAAAAATAGCAAATAAGCACAGATAATGTAACAAATAATGAATTAAAAAAGCAACCATAACAACATTAGTTGTAATAGCAGCAGCCAAATAATTAATAATTTAATAGTTAAAATTTACTAACTGTGAAAAATATACCATTTTAATATATCGACTAGAGCTTAAATATTAGTAAAAACAATTCTAATACTGGAAGCATTCATTAGAACATACCTAATTCTCCTCAATCAGCAGGAATTTCTGGTATAAGCAAAGTTCCTCAAACTAACTCTAACTAAACATAGCAATATTTTTCTCAAGTTAATTCCTAAAATCATTCTATATAGAATTCTATGGCTTTTACTTAAAGCAGCAGCAATCATCCAAACGAAAAAACTCCTTCAGCAAACACAAATAATATAAATTCAAAAACTTAATCAATAGATGATATACTTAAGCATCTTAAAAGCAAAGAAATAAATAAAGTATAAACTATACCTTAAAGAATATTTAACTAACCTGCCCAAGGTATCCCAAGTAGAAGCTATTAATTAAATCAAGCGCAGAATTATAATTAAAATTCAGTAGCTGCTCCTAAAGAGCAATAGGAAGAGAATAAAAATGAATAATAATTGCTCAATAACCCAACTTAAATTGCTTCTATTAACTAACATGCCTAAAATGAGAGAAGAGCTGAAACAAAACCTATTGTAATGAGATAAAATTCAGATAAACTATAGAATGCTCTCACAAATCGTGCTGATCTTTTTTAAGTAGCTTTATAAAACAATAATTTGTAAAATCCTTAAAATTTAAATACAAGCGGTTATAATAGCATTATGAACAGTAGTAATACCATATATAATGACTATTTTTTTAATAAGATGAACCGTAATCCTAATGAACCACAAAAAACGGTCATTAGTAGCAACATTAATATTTCTGATATAGCATAACCAAAAAGCAGCTAAGCAACCACACTTTAGTACACACAATAAAACACAAATTAAATAGTAAAAGACTAGATAAACAATAAGCTATCAAGTTCAATAGATCAAAATAACTATTCTATTCAATCCTAAAAGTATATGTATGGATCTTCAAATATAAGCAACAGAATATTACCAAATGCCAATTTTACCGTATCACATACTTATGATAAAAATATAAATTCACTTGTAAATTAAAGCATAAATAACACTTCCTTAATTACAAGCACAAATAACAATTTGATAAATTCGATTCCCTAAAACTAAGCAGCTAATTTGTCTTATTTTAACACTACTTTAAATAATTCTATAAATTTCCATAATAATTCTTAAAATCAAAATCATTCAACTTATTAATTCAATAACATAAGCAATGTTAATTTAGATTCTTCAATATCACCTATAAAGAAAGTTTAAACAAACTTCAATCAACAAGAAATAAAATAAGCAGAACCATAACCAATTTAACAATAATCTACCAATCATAGCTAAAACTAACTTCAGTCAAACATTAGTAGTTATTATAATAGTCCTAATTTGTAATACACACATCCATCAGTCAGATAAAATGACTTATCGTGCAATAGCATACTTTCTAGTATTAATTATGCAGTAACAACAGCAAGTGGATTAACAACAAATAGAACAAATAATAACTTACCCTCAGCATCTATTTCTGTTACTTCAACAGTAAAACCTATAACTTAGAATTAGTCAAAACCAGTTAACGAAGGAGATGCAACTAAGTAATAAATAAAAGATAATTAACTATAATAGTCAAATTTATCAACAAAAAGAAACTCAGAAATAAGTTATCAGAAAGCTTTAGATGAAATTAAACCTTCAGAGCAAGTCGAGAAAATTCTTGATGAAATTAGAAGAAAGAATTCATCTGGAATCAGCATAGATAAGTAATAATAGTAATAGACACAAAATTACTAATAATTACCTACTAGAAGTAGCTATGAAGAATCCTAATTAAAAAATTCTCCACAAGTTAGTACAGTTTTATAAAATTAACAAACAAAAACACCAAACTCAAATTTATTACAATCAATTTAAAGTTTAAATTTAGATGTTAAAGGTATTTTACAAAACACAATAAGCAAAAATATCTCTACTGTATCAAGCTAGTATTAGCAATTGCTATATAGAGGTAATGTAGGAACTAATAATGAATTCATAACAAACAATAATAACGTCAATAGTAATAATAGCAATCTTAATACCTAATCAAGCTAGCAGAATGTGGTTGACAAAATCTTACAAGAAATAAAAAGAAACGACATGAAAAAGCACTTATAATCAGTGCTGACTGTCAATTCACAAGTAAACACAAGTAACAATATCACAAATGGTAATATCAATAATCTTAATAGCAATGCAAACGTAACTCTAAATTATAATGACTTTTCTTAAAACATCTTGTCTTCTTCAATATCACCTTACATGATAAATAAAACAGATACCAGTAATATCTATAATTTAACTACATAAAAGAGTGATTAAGATAATATCTTTAGAAGCTAAAATATACTCGAGTACTCTTCTAACATTTAAAGAAACAGCCCTAACCTTGTCAGCACAAGTGCTGTTGCAGAGATGACAGAAAAATCTGGCTAAAAACTGCAATCAGCTGAAAATTAGTAAGAAAATGCATAAAACAAAACAAATGAATCAAGAAAGGCTTTGGATAGTGAATTGGATGAACTAAAAGCAAAATATGGAGAACGAAAACATAGACTTTCATCTTTTTCTAATAAAAAAGATAGACACCATTTAGATGTGCCAAATAAATTGGAAGACTCAGACAATGAGGGTAAAGATAGCATAGGTTCTCATGAAAGTTTCATTGAAGAAAGAGAATCCATACATAAATTCTCTACAAACTGCTCTTAGTTGACAAGCGAACCATTAAGATAAACTAAAATTTTAATTTTAAACAGTATAATTTCGAAAGATTCATTTAAGAAAGATGATTTAAGTGCTTCGAAATAGCCTATCTTTTCATCTCTTTCCTTTTCATAAAACTAAGTAGACATGCAAAATCACACACCTGCCAATAAAACTAATGAAACTCAAAATATATAATCATAAGCAGTGACTTAAAATTAAAATTAAAATAATCAAGTTATAAATGAATTCAACAGTTCATCTAAACCATCTTCAAAAGTACCAACCCTCATCTCTTTCAATCCATCTATGAACTAAATTCCTTCAAAGAATGATATCATTACAGAAGAGCAAAAAAAATAAGTTAGTGAAGATAATTCAAATGTATAAAGTGAAACTCTAATAAATTAACCTTAAAACAGCGTATAATCAAATATATAGTATGGAGAGAAAGATTTTTATTTTGTTAAGAAACTTGGAAAGGGGAAACATTCAGAAGTATTTTTAGCACAAGATAAAAAAACTGGATTCCTCTTTGCAGTAAAGTAAATTCATAAAGAAGATATGATATCTATGGGTATGGAAGAATAATTCAGTAATGAAATAAAGATTTAAATGTCTCTTAACCATCCTAATATTATTCGTTTATATGGTTTCTATCAAGACGAATACTATTTTTATCTATTAATGGAATATGCTCCTGGAGGTGAGATCTATCGTTATTAGAAAACTCTACCTGATGGACGTTTCTCAGAAACTGAAGCAGCCTTCTATCTCTATTAGTTGGCTAACGCACTCCGCTACTTACATAGTAGAAACATAATCCATAGAGATATAAAGCCAGAAAATCTTTTAATTTCAAATGTAAATATTGATAAATTACTATTAAATACATTTTTAATCTTTTTTCTAATTAATAAAAGGGAGTTGTTAAATTAGCTGACTTTGGTTATAGCAGGATATGCGATTTCAAATCTACTAGAAGTACTTTTTGTGGTACTTTGGATTATTTAAGTCCTTAAGTAGTTAAGGGATTGGAATACAATCATGATGTAGATGTTTGGGCATTCGGTGTTATGTGTTATGAATTCCTTCAAGGAGTAGCACCTTTTTATGAAAAGTCAAAAGATGATACACTTGATAAGATATCTTCAGGGAAATTCTCTTTTATAAAGCCTATTAGCGAAGAGGCTAAAATTTTAATACAAATGCTACTGGATTCAGAGTCTAAAAATAGAGTTTCAATAAATGATGTATGTCGCTGCTAGTGGTTAATTTAAAATGCTGAGACTTATAAGTAAGAGTAAGGACCTATTAGCTAGGAAGAATTAAATAACATTTTTAAATGAGCGTTAAGAGAAACAACAAATATTTTATTAAGATTTAAAATAAAAAATTTTGATAATTTTTAACTAATATTTATAAAAAAAATAATTTACTTTAAAAATATATACAAATGAATAAATTCATAATCTAGATAGTTGATGAATAATTAAATATTATTGTAGCTATTATATCCCAATCATAAGTAACAACTATTTAAAGGATATACATTTAAGATAGCTAGATAATAACAGCAATGATTCAATCAATTACTATCTTTTTATTGATTTAATAATATATTAAGTTTTCCAAAAATTCCTTAAAATCTTTGATGTGTTTGCAATCATAATAATATATAAACATACTTGTTATCTTGACTTACTTAATTCAGGTGTTACTAATTTTAAGAAAATTAATTAGTTATTTAGTGATTTAATTAATGGCTATCTCAAATATTATTTAATATTATTTGCCTTTAATTTTAAATAAAACACCTAAATAGTTTTGTATTTTATATTAATTGTAATATATTTATATAAATAAATTCATCTATATTAATTAGTTGATATTTTTCATATTTACTTCTTCAAATCTATTCCTATATACCATATAAATAACTTAAGATATTTAGTTGTTATTTATCTTTAATTCTTCTTTATTGCTGCTTCAATTTCAAGTGAAATTAATTACATAGATAATAATATCAATGATTCAATTGCTATCTTTTTAATAATAATTAGAAATATTCATTAATTTTAAGAAAATGAATTAGTTATTTAGTTAATTAAATGATGGGTTTCTCAAATTTTATTTAATATTATTTGCCTTTTAAATAATATACCTAATTCATTTTGTATTTTATAAAAATTGAAAAAATTAATATTAATCCATTTATTATTAATAGGTATTTTATGACATTTACTTCTTCAATATCAATTTTTCTTTATTTACTTTAAAAGATCATTTTTATTTATCAATAATTCTTCATTTGTTAAAAATTTAATTTAAAATTAATTTATGCCACTAAAATCAATAATAAATAAATTATTCTCTTTCAAACATATTTTCTATTTTAAAGAATAAAAACAAAAAATTTAAATATTAATAGTAAATAGATATCTAATAGCAACTATCCAAAAAGGAAGTATGAATTTTTGCATGCTGAATTTAGATGAAAGTATAATTTTTAAAATCTGAAATTTATTTACATATATTGAAATTTGTTTACACATTAAATAAATATTAAATGGAGATGATTAAAATTAGAAATTGATCAAACTGAGGTTACAAATTAAATAAATTTTAAATTAAATTAATATTTTTTAAAGAAAAAGTGAAAAAAAAATCTTAAGAATGAGTGAAAGTAAATATAATATTATTTTTAAATGAATTAGTAATTGGTTTTTTTTAAAATAGAAATACTTAGAATTTTTGCTTGGGTTTAGCTATTCCTATTCTTTTTCGCAGTTCCCGATATTATTAAATACTTTTGGAAAGATATTTAGAACTTATTTCCTTCAGGTATATTTATTTTGCCTAAAAATTTAGTTAAAGAGATTATTTTATTTCTATAAAAGACAAATATATGTTCGCAGTTGGCCTGATATTAATAAACAGCTTTACATATTATGGAGGATCATTAATATTTATGTGCATTTATAAGGGCGAATTCAAATTTTTTGAACAATACAAAATCATTAAAGTAATATCATATTTTAAAAACATTTAAAACTTTTTATTTTTAATTTTTTTTGTCTTGTTTCTAAATTTTTGTAAATCAAATTGCGCAATTTATACGTCATTTATACTTTTAATTTTTTTAATTAAGAATAAAAAGTGGCCTTGGAATGAGGACTAAGAAAGTTGGAAGAAAATACGTAATAAGACTATCTTTAATTCCTTTTTGAATCTATTCGTTGTAGGATTGGGTTTACTAATAATTGATTTGTAAATAAATGAAGTAAAGACTAGCTTATCTTTAGAGAAATTCCCTTCCAAGTTGAAAAATCTAAAAGACTTTTGCATCCTCCTCTTTTTCCACGACTTTTGTTTTTACTGGTCTCATAGATTTTTCCATCAAAAGTTTATATATCCATACATACATAAAATACATCATCAATATTACCAAAATGTATGTATTGCTGGTTAATACTTCCATCCTTTAGAATTTGTTATTACAATTCTTTTACCTACCTTTATGATGGTAAAATATCTAGGAGGTGATTTGCATTTTTCCACTCTGTGCATGTGGATATTTGTTATGGGTGTAAATGCAGTAGAAGAGCACAGTGGATATGACTTTCCTTGGAGTCCATTTAATTTATCTGATTATAACGTTTCAGCTTAATTCCACGACTTTCATCATTCACATAATGTAGGAACCTTTGGAGCTTAATTTAATTTTTATGATAAATTATTTAAAACTGATAAGGAATTCAAATAGTTTATGGAAAGTCAGCAGACTAAATAGATAGATAAAAAAATTAGTTGAAAAATATTTTTGATTATTAATTCATATTATTTAAATGTTTTTTTAGCTAAATTATATGTTAGGATTTACTTTTTAATATGCTTTAATGATTTTATTTTTATTAATATTAAATTGATTTGGTATTTAAAAACAAAAATTTTTATTTCATTTTCATTTTTAATTAACACTATATGATTTATAAATTTTCATAAAAAAGAGAATCATTAACTAATTTTTAAAAAATTTTGTACATTTTCTATTTTAATTTGATATTTTTATGTTCTCAACCATATAAATCCTAACCAAATATAAATAAATATTTTCTGAAATCAAAACATTTTATTTAAAAAAATTTAATTGGTTTATATTTTAAATATTGTTATTTTAGTTTTTTTATTTCTAAAAGATGTTTTATTCCAGAAAAAATGTAAAATTTAAAATCAAAAATACAAAAATGAAGTGTTAGCATATGAATTCTTTTCTTTTTTTTTTCACTTTATAGTTTTCATTATCGATTTTAACATTTTATTACATTTAAGGATGTTAGTATCATTTAACTTTCCCGCATATATAAGATTGATGGAAAGGAGAAGATTTGTCAACAAAATACCAAACGAAATTGAAACAGAAGATATAGTGACTTGTAAAATATTTTTTTTTAATTCATCGGATTCCATTTAGTTCAAAGGAAGATCTTCACTTTCTATAGATATTATAAAGAAATTATTTTTGAAATATTTTAGTTTATTATAAATAAAAGTTGTTTTATTCCAGAAAAAATATAAAATTTAAAATCAAAAATACAAAAATGAAGTGTTAGCATATGAATTCTTTTCTTTTTTTTTTCATTTTATAGTTTTCATTATCGATTTTAGCATTTTATTCTAATTTTATAGATATTATAAAGAAATTATTTTTGAAATATTTTAGTTTATTATAAATAAAAGATATTTTATCCCAAAATATTTTTGATATAATTTTAAATACAAAAAAATAATGGAGTGTTAGAATATGAATCTGTTTTTTATTTATTTTCATTTTCTGTATTTTTATGTTTATTTTTGACTCATTAGGTTTATTATTAGAGTCTAAAATATCTGTTAATGAATAAATGATAATGATGATAATAAAATACTATTAATAATAGCTTTATTATTATAAAAATTAATTCTAGAAAATATTTTATGATAAATATTCACAAAACATTTACAAAAATTAATTTTTTTTAATATAAATATTTTTGGAATTACTCTTGAGTCTTGGTAAAAGGATTATTATTTGAATCAAATAAACTGTTTGTAATACTTATTTATAATAACTTTTTGTCAGCAAAATCTCTGAGATTGATTAAACTGGTTAAAATTATTTAACTTTTTGAAAAAGATTTTGTAAAAAAATATAAACAAATCTATACAAAAAATGGGAAATAATCCTTAAAAAACAGACAGACTCAAGTAATTTATATTTTACTTTTTTAAAAGCTGTCTCATTTTAATTTTAAAAACATGTTTCTGATATTTTAGATAGATATAAGGATATTAAGTTAATGCTACTGATGAAGAGTAATCTGAAAAACACTACTAAACAGGAAGTTAATTTCTCCAAAATGAAGATTATGATAAAGCAAAAGAGTTTTTCTAGCAATCTTTAAGATACAATCCTAAAAATATTAAAGTTTTAAACGCTTTATGCTAGTTATATAAAAGAGAGAATAAAATTTATCCTGCATTTTAATGTACATTAAACAAAACATTGATTGAGAATGGCTTCGAAGATTAAATTGATGATAAAAGGATTTAGTAGTAAAGCAGAACAGTAAGTTTAGTGACTGATTTTAATAGCGATGACTCAGAGAAATTCAAAGTTCAACCTTAAAAGTAGCTTGATTATGCTAAAAAATATTATATTTTAAACAAAGCTTTAATTGAAATATTGCCAATAATGAAGGAGGATTTTGAGGATATTATTTAGCATATGAAATAAAATAACTATAAATTTGAGCTTATGTTTTTTATAGAGTAATATAAGGAAAGATTTGGATAATTATTACATGATAGAGAACTTCTTCTAATTGATTTATATAATCTATTTGGATTCCATTAAAAACTATTAAATTTATATCTTAGTTAGTTAAAGTCATAACCCAATGATAAATATGTACTAGAAAAAGTAATTTAATGTTATGAATAGCTGAAAAATATCTAAAAAGTTAACGAATATAAATTACAACTAGAAAAAATTTGTTAATAGGCCAACTTTCATCAATGAAAACTATTACTCTTGGCATATCAACAAAAAAAGATAAAATCTCTACAAAAATATGAAGAATTTCTAAAAAATACTGAAGATGAATTACAAAAAATAACAAATCTTAACAAAAAGACATTTATTTTATAAAAGTTTTTATTGTTTTTTAACTTTTTAATATCAAAGTAACAAATAATTAAATATTTTTAAAAGCAAATATCAACTTAAATTAATTTTAATATTAAAAGAATTAAGATGGGTTATTGATGCAATAATAATAATTTAAATGATTTTTAAATCAGATTTTAAAGGTTTTTTTATTTTTAGTGAGGCTTTTGGTTAAAGTTATTTTGATAAGTAAAGAATTATAGTGAGTAAAAAGTAAAATATTATAGAGAATACAAAATTTTATTATAAATTAATTTTTAGTTATAGTTATAAATTTGATGTAATATAAGTTATGTTTCGTTATTCTTCAAAGGTTTTATTAATATTTTATTACTTTTAGTATTTTATTTTTTAGGTGTTTTTATATTTTATTGATCAGCCATAACTTCTGATAATGTTTAATTTGTAAAATTGTTACTTTCTCACTTTTGTAACTTTGCTATTAAAAGAATCAAAAATGGTTATTGATGCAATAATTATAATTGGATTGATTTTTAAATCAGATTGAAAGGATTTTTTTATTTTTAGTGAGGTATTTGGTTAAGGTTGTTTTGATAAGGTAAGAATTATAAAGAGTAAAAAGATAGATATTATATAAAATACAAAATTTACTAACAAAATTTTATTATAAATTAATTTTTATTTATAGCTATAAATTTGGATTATCTTTTTAAGTTAAAAAAATTATTAAAAATCAATTCAAAAATATTAAAAATACTTAAAATAAAAAAATTTAATATTTAATATTTAATTCTATTCAAAAATAAACTAAATTATTTTTACTTAAAATACTTTATTTGGTATTCTTCTAAGGTTTATTTATTTTATTATTTATAGTATTTTATTTTTTAGGAGTTTTTATATTTTATTGATCAGCCATAACTTCTGATAATGTTTCATTATTTACTATTGTTACTTTCTTCATTATAGTAAATTATTTGATATTAAAAGAATTAAGAATGGTTATCGATGAAATAATAATAATAATTGAATTAATTTTTAAATCAGATTGAAAGGAAAAAATAGGATATGAAGTACACTACACCACTTTAAACCCTTAAATATTGTCTCATTGTATAATTAAATATATTTGCTATATTTATTATAATTTTTATTACTTTATTTATTAGGTTTCTTAACGAATTTATTTACATAAATCTATAAAATACTAATATTTATTTTCTTCTGCTAATTGACAATGTAAAAAATCATTTGCTAACATTTTCTTAAGTTTTTAAATACTCTTTTAATTTAATAAAATATCTTTATTCTGTGATTATATTTATTAAGAGATATTAAATATTTTAACATCTTTATTGTCATTACTATCTATTGTCCAAATAAATCTATTTTATGAGTTACAATATAAATTCTAAGCAACATTATCTTATTTCTAAAATTATTCTTAAATATTATCTACTTTTCTCTTATGATTTTATTAAATTAATATTTTTCCCTCATATCTAATAAAGCATTTCATGTTGAAATTAATATTTTATGTATCTAGTTTACTTATCTCAATAACATATGTAGGTAAATTAGGATATGACAAATTTTTAATTCATTCATTAACTTTTATTTATTTATTATTATTAACTAATGTAGTTTATTGACCAATCGTTTGATATGTTTAATAATTAATTACTCCACATTCCAATATTTATCTGATTTGTTAATTTGTCAAATATTATCATATTTTAAGTTATTATTTCTTCTAAAGCTTTATATTAATTTACTAATGGTGTTTAATAAAATTTAAAGAATTTTTAAATAACTCATATTTAATATCTTACTAATTATTTATATAATTATGTTTCTAATAAATCACCATTATAAACAGTAATCTCAAATCTCGTTAAACCATATTTTTAAGATTCTTATAACGAATATCTTAAATTATATGTATTTGAGTAAAATATATCAATAAAATGATTATTAAAACATTTTTTTTAAACACTAGTAGATGTCAATTAACAAACGAATTTATTATAAATTTTATGTCTTGTTTAATATCCATATCTACAAGTTAAATAAGATAAACAATTTTATCCAACACTTTAATCATTATCCAATATCATAGCTTTATTATCGTAAACATTAATATTGTCACAATCATCTTTATATTTACATTTTTAACTTTTTAACAAATATTAAATAGTTTCCTATTTATCAAATGTACCCAAAAAGTCTTGAGTAATATCAATTTAAAACAAACAAAAACCTTTTTCGTTCAAATCTTTTTATGCTCTATTTAAGTTAGATATTAATTAATCGAAATCAATATTTTAACACTCAATTTTCATAACATAATAACTTTTTGATGTTTCATAATGTTTGAATCCTTGATTATAATTATTTTAAAGATATTATTCTTTTAAAAACGGTTTACTCCCTAATATATTCAATATTTTCTTCTTTTCAAAACCAAGATTATTATCTAAACTTTAAGGTTTTCTTAGATGTTTAATATCCATGACATAGTTATTACAGATATTATATTAAGAACATATTTCTCTTAATTATTTATTTCTAAATTATGTGGTTCCTTCTAATTCTTTTCCATTTTATAAGCTTTATGTTGGTAAGAGATAAAAAAATATTAAATTGTCACAAAATAATGTTGGATTATCACTTTCTATAAAATCAACACCTTTTTATAAAGTATATTTATTATAGTTAACATTTTAAATGTTATTTATTAAATTTTCATTAAACATATTAGAAATTAATAATTATTTTGTAATGGTTTTTGATATCTGTTTGTTTCTAACTTAAATTTCTTTATCATTTTTAATATTATCACAAAATTCTACATCAAACAATCCTTTAATGTTATAGTTATAATTTTATATTTAATCTTATGTCATTTGAAGCTTTGTTATGTGTAATTCATTCTCTTTCATATTTTACTCTAGCAGTTAAGAACTTTTAAGGGTATTAAATTAATCTCGCATTATATAATATATTTAAAAATCAATTTCTTTAAACATACATATATCTTTATTTTAAAAAATATCTATATTATGGAAGTTGAGGATATAATAAACAATTATAATTATACTAATTAAGAAGATTATAAAATTTATAATTATATTAAAAACAATTATTTTTATAGTTGTATTTGAGAAGATAAGTAGTTTTTTTAATTAAAATAATTGAGAATATCAAAACAATTATATATATATTAAAGAAAATAATCTTGTATGATTGCTTATGTGTTTTCTAGCAAATAAAATTATAAAATTAAGTAAGAAGATTCAATGAGTGATGAGGATTATGACTTTATAGAAAATTATAAAAATTACGGTTTGAAAAAAACCAAATAAGATTTATAATAACACAAAAATAATAATTAAGTAGTTGAAGCAAACCTTGATAAATAAGAACAATTATAAAAAGAAAAGTAAGAAGATTCAATGAGTGATGAGGATTATGACTTTATAGAAAATTATAAAAATTACGGTTTGAAAAAAACCAAATAAGATTTATAATAACACAAAAATAATAATTAAGTAGTTGAAGCAAACCTTGATAAATAAGAACTTTGATAAATTATTAAAACTATTAATTAGATCGTTTAAAGCTATATTTTAGCATTCTGTTTTATATTAATAAATAAAATATCACTTTATCTTTAAGAAGTTGAGAAGTAAAAAGTAATTAAGAAAAATAAAGATTTAAAATAATAGTAATTGAAAAGTTGTTGTTTGAGAAAATATTAAACATTAATAAATTCATTTAGTTTTAGAAATTATATTTATGAAGATTAGTAATTTATATTGATTTTTTAATGAAATATATATTGTATTTTTATTTTTATTAATTTGTTATTTATTTTATTTAGTAGTTTAGTAGTAGAGTAGTTTTGGTTAAGTTATTTTGATAAGTTAAGAATTATAAAGAGTGAAAAGATAGATATTATATAGAATACAAAATTTACTAACAAAATTTTATTATAAATTAATTTTTAGTTATAGTTATCAACTTGCTATAATGCAAGTTGCATTTGATTATTCTTCTAAGGTTTTATTAATTTTATTTTTTCATTTTTTAGAAGTTTATATATTTTATTGATCAGTATTAACTTCTGATAATGTTTCATTTGTACTATTGCTACTTTCATCATTATCAGTATTTTCTTCATTAATAATTTTAGCATTTTAGGCTTAATCTTAATTTTCTTAACAACTTGATGTACCTTCTTCTGAAGAATTATCTTCCTAATCTTATTCTTCAGATAAAGTTTTTTTTATATGGAAACAGGTTCTACAAAGGGGTTCATAAAGATCTTCTCCACCAATCAATTCTATTACATTACTTTTAATTTTTCTGCTTGAGAAAGATGATTCTTTTTTGCAGCTGGAGCATTATCCTTTTAATTTAATTACATTTTCAGCAACTGGGATCAAATTCAAGATTTAATTAAAAGCCTATTTTTATAATATAAGTTTGTAAGGTTAAAAATTATAATAAATGAGAAATTAATTAATTAATTTAATGATTATATTAGAAATTAGCATGCTAAAATAAGAGAACAAAGAAGAAGATTCTTGATAGAAATCAAAGATCTGTTAATGTTTTAAATTTTGAAATATTTGGTGAATAATAAACCGATTTATTTATTCCAAAAAGAGTTTCCTTGTTTCAATTTTAGCGCTGGACATTTAAAACATTTTTTAAAGTATAATTTTTACCTTTCTTTAAAAGGTTGCATCGAGAGCAGCTACAACAACAATTTTACCATCGTTAGCGTATTAATCACATTTATCTGCAATCTATTTTTTTTTATTTATGAAAAATATTCATTATTAAAGTTATTTAACAGTTAATATATCTATATAAATCGAGAATATCAATAGGAAAAAGTATTTACATCTAAAAAGAACTATCCTTCATCAATAGCGATAACATCGTAGTCTTTATATTATTACTCAACTTCTTTTAATTCATAACATTTTACTGCATGGTGTGTCTTACTATATTTATAATAAAGATATATGAAAAAGGGTTTGCAAAACTAACTATCAACGGATTTTTAATAAAAAATATAAAAATTTTTACTGTTAGTGAGTTACAATTTCAGCTTAGTCGCTATAACGATTATCATGTGCGAAGCTAATAACAAGGACTTTCTTTTTTTAACTCTCATATTTTAAAATATCGTTAAGTAGAGAAGTAGATTTTCCACTGAACATAGGTCCAATATAGACAGAAATAGATCCTCTAGTTTAATTAGAAATGCTCATTTGTATATACTTTTTTTTTGATAATTAAGTTAACTTTTTTTAATTAATTTTATATGAATAATTATGAAAAACCAATCAATCTTTAAATAATATGCCTCTAGCGCGAAGTATTTAAATAATTAGCCTTTCAATTTCATATGCTTAGTTATAAAATCAAGGTTATATTATAGCTTTAGCATTAGGATGGCTATGCAAGGCTTTCATTATTCTTATTTAAAAGTTCATAGTGTATTAATTCTTGACTTCAAATTAGTATAAAATTACATTTAGGCTTCGTTTCAACATTTTCTAACTAATAGCTCATATTTCTTTTATGTATTTTTATGAGAGCCCCCCACTTGCCTTTATATAAGATAAATATTTAAGAAATAATTTAATGTTTTCGCAGTATTTTTTGAATATTTGAATTTCATAAAATAGGTACAAAAAATGTTGTTTCTGTTCTTTCATAATAAAATAAACTAAATTTTAATCGTATAAGTTATAAAGAGGTGCATAGGGTTTGTATTATATTAATTTTTGTATAAAAATAGAGATTTGCCTGCTTGAGCATAAAGCTTTTTATTTAATAAGTAAGCTTTATTTTAGAAAATCTTCAATATAAGTAAACTCGATATTATATAATTAAATTAAAATTAGTACTAATTATATTCGACGGTTTTTAAATAATTTTAAATGAATCTATCATAGCAATTTTAATATTTTTTAAAACTTAAAATCCCTCCTTCTCCTTTGTGTATTTTAAACAATTTAAATTTTTCATTTAGGCGGAAAAAAAAGTTGTCTATGCAGTGGTCTCTAATATTAGATTAACTAACTTTATTATATTTAATATAAAAGTTAAGCATTATTATTATATGAGCCCAAAATAATAAAGCCGCCATAAAATATTAATGGAGGCATATTTATAAAGATTTGAATAGTAACAATAAAGGAAATATATTCAATTTAGTAAAATTATTATTATTGCCTTACTTCGTCCATCGCTATTTATTGTCATTTTTCAATGTAATGTGTGTTTTAAATTCTATATTTCAAAAATAGTAATTTTGTATATTTTGCTAACTAAAAAAAGCGGTAGATTTTCAAATAATTAAGAAATTTTGGTTAAATTATAAAATTTGAATTTATTTTCTAATTTTGAAAGCTTAGCTATATATAAAATCTAAATCATTTAAAATTATGAATTAATGATTGAAAGTTAGAGATTATGTTATTTATAAAGCTAAAACAATATGTTTGCTTTTAATATTTAAGTTATTAATTAACAATTAATTATTTATTTTTGTTTTCTTTGTACTTAAAGCTCTATGCTATAAGTTTCTTGTAAAATTAAAAATTAGTGCTAAGTTATTAAAATATAATTAAATAATTGATAAGCTTTGATAGTCAAAATAAATACATTAATACTATGTTTAATTAAAGTTATCTTTCAAGATTTTATTGGAATATAATTTAAGTTGGCTTAAATAAATAAATTTGAATGATGGGAATGTATTCAAAATAATCACAATATTTTAGTAAAGTCGTTAGTATAGTTAGAGTAGAATATGAAAAAAATTAACTGAGATTTTAGAAAAATTCTAAAATTAATGAATGTATGAATGACGATGATGATGATGATGATGTACAAAATAATTTGTTAAAAATTATAACAAAACAAAAAAATAAGGTAAAAAAATATAGCAAATTTAACTGATTAATTAAATATTTAATATAATTGATTTCTTTTTTCTATCATAGTTAATCTTTGAATAAAAATCAATAAGATCTTCCCCAATAAACTCTCTTAAGAGCAGGCTTTCCGCAAGAGAAACACTTAGTACCTTCAGCTATGGGTTCTTATTCATTAGGAATACATAAAGTCTTTGCAGATCCAGATAAACCAGATTCCTTTTTATTTAAAATTGTTTTAATATTTTATATGAAATGTTTATTTAATTATTTACATTTTCAGTTCCCTTGGATTCAAGAGCTGATCTTTCCTTAACAGCCTTTTCACAAGCAATTTCATTGCACCTTTTTTAAATAAAATAAATATTTTAGATTTTTATCAATTTTTTGAAAATGTAAGTTGTTTTCATAATAATTAGGAATTACCAAGGAGTGTAGACGATGCAACGGGAGTTAAGAGAAGTCATGAATTCAGGCCAAGTACCAGCAGGCTTAATTTTTTCGTTAAACTTCTTCTTGGAGTTAGTTAACATTAAATCTTGTATTTCTTTCAATCTTAACTTAGTAGTTTCAATAACACTTTCGTTAGGAATAGCTTCCTTATGAGAATTGACTCTCCAAACTGCAGTAACTTAATTCTTATCCATATCCATTTAACCGATTTCAAATCTCAAAGGAATACCCTTAACTTCCCAATGGTTGAATTTCCAACCAGAAGTATAGTTATCTCTGTCATCAACTTAAACTCTAATACCAGCCTTCTTTAATTCGGCCTTTAAGTCATGAGCCTTTTTTAAAACTCTTTCATTATCAGCTCCGGTTTTAATAATTGGAACAATAACAACTTGAGTACTAGCAACAAGAGGAGGTAAGACAAGACCCTATTACAAACATATTTCAATAGAATTAAATATAAATTTATTAATTTTTAAATAAAAATCACCTTATCATCACCGTGATAAAGAATCATAACACCAATTGTACGAGTGGTGAGACCCCAGGAAGTTTAGTAGGCAAATTGCTTCTTTTTATCACCGTCCAAGAAGGAAATATCAAACATTTTGGAGAAGTTTTATCCCAAATGGTGAGAAGTAGCAGCTTAGACAGCACGACCATTAGAGGGAATGCAAGTTTCAATAGTAGAAGAGAAATAAGCACCAGGGAATTTTTCATTTTCACTCTTAACACCCTTAATAACAGGAACGGCAAGGAGTTCTTCATAGACTCTTCTGTATTAGTCTTAGATAAGGTAAGTAAATTCAGTAGCTTCAGCATCAGTGGCATGGGCAGTGTGACCTTCTTACCATAAGAATTCTCTAAAATATTAATAAAATTACAGATTACCCTTAATAAAGAATTGCTTTCGAAAATAAAAACTCTTTAGAGGTTTTAGAATATTTAGTTTTTTTTTTAAATATTTTTAAGCTAAATTTGATTTAAATGATAAAAAGTATACCTTGTTCTAATGAAAGGAGTGGGATCCTTGAATTCCCAACGAACGACATTAGTCCATTAGTTTAATTTCAAGGGAAGATCTCTGTGAGACTTAATCCACTTAGAGTAAGCAGGATACATAATTGTTTCAGATGTAGGACGGACTGCAATAGGTTCAGGTAAATCAGTAGAACCACTTCTAGTAACCCAAGCAACTTCAGGTGAGAAACCTTCAACGTGTTCCTTTTCTTTATTTAAAGCCTTATCAGTGACGAACATAGGGAAATAAGCATTTTGAACATCAAATCCCTTAATGATGTCATCAAAGAATCTCTATTTTATATTTAATTAAAATTTAAATTGTTTAGAAAAATAAAAAAGTTCAAAAATTTTCAGATTAGACAAATTAAATCTAAATTTTCTATCAATTTTTTTTTTTTCGCGTTCTTTAAAAAAGATTTATTTTTTGGCTAACTAGATATTATTTGTTGCTTTATTTTTTATTAAATTTGTTCGCTACTTTTTTATTTTTATATGACAAATCCTGTAAAATCTTTATTTATCTTTCTTATATTTACTTGCCTAATCTTTTAAATGTAAATAAATTATTGTAATATCCATTACCTAAATGATTTCCCAGATGGCATAAGCGTGAGGACGAAGAATATAGCAACCAGAGATATCATAATATTCGATCAATTCAGATTTAGTGATAACTTGCTTGTACCATTCAGATAAATCTTAGTCTTTTTTAACATCAATACCTAACTTAGTATGACCAGCTTCTTCAACTTTAGCAGTTTCTTTCTTTGATTATTCAGCAAGCTTTTTCTCTTCTTCTTCAGATAAGTCGAGTCTGACGTGAACAAAAGTTCTGCCAATTGCGTCAACAAACTTTTAGAATTCAGATTGCTTAAATTCAACGCAAGCAGAGTTATCCATAGGATGGAAAGCCCAATATTCTTCATTCTTCAAATGTTCATCGATGATCAAAGCTTTAACCTTTTTTTAAAAAACAATATTTCATAAATTTATGCTAAATTACGGTATCCACTATGTGGTATAATTAATGCTATCTTTATTGCTTATTTTTAAAATATGATTTCATTCATTTTATATCTTAATTATTTATAAGTAAAATTATGAGTGGCATTATGCTTTTCTGACTCAACTTCTATTGATAATAGTTCATATTTTAACTTTAAAATAGAAAATTGAGTCTTTGAATTTAAATTAAATAAATTATCCCTACTAACTTATCAGTATCATTAACTAAGGCGAAAGGATTAACGTGTCCTCTCTTGACCTTCAAAACAGCTTCAAGCTTTTCATCAGCAGCTAAACGCATGTTACCAGGAGCAAGATTAACTTACTTCCATAAAGTTTTTTCAACTTTAGTATCATGCTTAGCTACAACTAAATAGTAGTTACCCTTCTTGTCTTGATAGAAGAGATTCTTAATTAAAGGAGCCTTTTCGAGCTTTAAGTATTTTTGCATATCTTCGACATTAAAGCAAGGTTCGTGATCGTATCTCTTAAATTCGAGATTGATGCTTTTTAAGTATTCGCAAGTTTCGTCCTTTGTGAGGTATAATTTGCTCTCAGCCATTTTCCTTGAAAAGTGATTAAGATATTTTTAATGAATGCTATAGAAATTTTAATTGTTATTAATATTTTTTAAATAATTATTATTAAATTTTTGAATCCTTACGAATCTGTTTAATATTTTTATCATTTACTTTTTTTAATTTTATTTTTCTTTTAATATCTATTTGATAACTCTAAATGTCTTTACTTCTTCCCCAGTTTATAAATAAATCATACATTCCTGTTTATTTCACGAAAATTCTAGTTATTTATTTGATGATTACCTTTCTAATAAACATATCTAAATATGAAATATAATTACTGTACTACTTCATTTATATACATCCATTTTACTCTTAAGGTTTAGCAATTTTAACGATTTAAGAAAAATCTATAAAATAGACGCTTTTAGGCTGATTAATAAGACTTAAAATTGAGTTACTACATTATGCCTAGACTAATTTGGAAATCAAATAATATTGACTTTAATTTAATATTTAATTGAAATGAAGTTAGAATTAATTGATAAAATTGAAAGCATCTATCTATAAATTGGGTATTATTAATCTATTTTCTCTTAATTTATGATAATTAAAGGATAAATAGATTTAATACAACTTTATCTATTACTTTATTTGATTTTTAATTTGTAATGCTCTTAAAAATCTTTTACCAAACATAAAAAGTGTCTAAACCTAAAAATCTTGCAATTATCTAAAATTTTGAAAAATTAGATTTATCAACGATATTTTGTGTAAGGTATTGATAATCTTAATTATTATCTTTCTCAAAACAAGCAAAGCATATTAGCCAAAAATTTCTAAAATGTCAAAAGTTAAACTTTAAATATTTGATCTGCTATATTAATATTTTTTTAAAAGCTTAAAATTTTGGCAAATAATAGATATAAAAAGAGAGTGTATTTATCATTTTGAACATTCCAACATGATATACATTCTCTTAAAATATTTTACAAATATAAATTTGTCATAATTTAAAAAAAAGAGGATTTTACATATTATTGGTTGAATTTATTTGATATATTAAAATTAAATTTAAAATATTAATGTTGATTTATAGAAAAATTAATAAAAATAATTTATTCGTATTTTTTTTATTTAGTTTTCAATAAAATTAGTAAAAATAATTTAATAAATATCAAGAAATAAAATTTAATATAAAAAACACATATTCGATTATTATTAAAATCTTAAAAACAAATTTTTTATATCTTAAATTGATTAAAAATAATATGATTGAATAATTAAAATTATGCTATTTTTATTTTTTAATTAATTTTTTAGCTGATTTAGCTAGCTAGTATTTTTCAAAGAATAGCAAAAAATATACTTAAAAATATTATGTTTTGAACCATAATACCTTTATAAGATTTATTTTAATTATTTTAAGGCAAGTTGCTAGATGGATTTTAGGTGCTTGAATTTGAACTATTTTGTTTATCTTATTAAGTCTAATTGTTGTTCGTTTAATTATCATCTGTTGGCTTTGGGTTTATTACTTATATTTAAAAATTTTTTAACAATGTAGATGGAATTCCGAGAATAGCAGAATAAAATTAAGGCTAAGTTTATGGATCTTAAGTTGTATTTATTGAATAGGGTGTTATATTCAGAGTTAAAGTTTATGATAAGGCATTGCAGGCATAAGTAATTGTAAGTAAACTACCATTAATTGATGATGTGATACATTATGTACATACTGAACTTACCAGCTTATAACCAGGAGCACAAATTAAACATACACCGTTTGTAGTAAACCCAAATTCATGAAGACAGTTAGGATCTTTTTCTAAATATTTAAGTTAATTAATTAATAAACTGATTGAATTTAGTTTTTTATATTTAAATTACAAGGATTAGACATGGAAGTAAAGCACTAATTAGGCGAAATAAAAAATAAATCATTATCAAGCTGATTTTCAAAATTGACTCCTATGCAAGAAATACAAACCTGTGTAGAGGTATTCAGCATTCCATAATTTGGCAAACATTGTGTGCAGTAGTATTAATTATTTGCTGTATTTAATAAGCAATTAGTACAGTAATCTCCACATGTCGGAGTATTTGAACTTGTTGTAAGCTATTAACACTTTCCATTCACATTACTATAACCATTTTTACAAACCATAGTTGAAGGATTTTAAACATTTGCAGTTGCATTGGGGTCAGTTTATGAGCAGTATTTCGAAGATGAACCCTTTTAGTTAAATAAATCAAATTAATAATAAGTAAAAACTAAAAAAAAAAATTTAATTACTCCTATGGTAAATAAACTATCATTTTAATTAACACATCCAATTATATTAGCTTAGCTATTACAGTTAGTACCGATAGGACACTATTTGCACTAATTGCTACTATCTAAATAATATAAATCCTTACACTAAGTGCATTATTATTTCGTGCATGTGTTACAATAAGAACCAAATTTTACTTCGCAAGAAAAACATTAGTTAATACCTTCCAGATTCACCTTAATATAAAAATTTTAATGATTTCTTACTTTAAATATAATATATTGATTCTTACATCCATAAAGTAACCTTGAAGGCAACTATTGCAGGTATAAGATAAATTCTAGCCTGATTAAGAAACAGAGCAAACACAACCATTATAGGGACATTATATGCATCCATCTCCGCTAGGATCTAAAACAAAGTTGTTGCTACAAGCTGTACATTGACAAGAGTTTGAAGGGTTTGTTTGAGTACAATAGCTAGCCCCTTTTTTAATACATATTGAGCAGCCTCCACTTTAGAGAGTATAATCTAATTAAATGAAATGCATAATTTTGTATATTAATTTAAAATGTATTATTACTATTCAAACATGTTTGGCACTACACTTAAGATGGATTAGAAGCGGCTTATAAAACTTTGCATCCTGTATTGTTTGGTAAGCTTAAACAAAATCCGTTTAAAAGAGAATATCCAGGCTAGCATTCCTTACAGAGCAGAGATTAATTTACAATATCTGCTAAATAATATTTGCAAGATGCAGCTAATTTATAAGAGGTTAATTTTCTACATCTTGTTATAGAATTTTAGTCTGTATATTCAGCAAACCCATTTAAATAATCGCATTTATATGAAGGGTCATAATTGTTAATACCATTTAAATCTAATATTTTCAAAAAAAATTAATGATTATAGAATCAACATTTTTTAATTATCGATCATACTAAACTCACACCTTTAGGTTTATGCGTTGAAAAATAGCTGATTTTAGCAAACAAATCCATTCGCAGATAAAGGAGTGTATGAGGAGTTAGTAAACTCAAAATTAATAGCAAAAGCCACAATAAAAAAATATAATTATAGCATTTTAGTAGTACTTCTCTTTTTTTGATATTTCAATTTAATTTAGTTAATTTGGGAAATTGATTTTTGCAAAATTATCAAAATTCATGCATAATAATAAATATTTTTCACCAAGATAGTAGAGAAAGTATAATTAAAATACATGTTTTAAAATATCTACTTATAGTTTTTCCTATTATAAGATAATTCCTTTATAATAATCTTGAGGTAAAAAAATAATTTATGTCAAAATCATAAAAAACTTAATTCGCTATCAATTTTATGAAAGAAAAAAAAAAAACAAATGCATGATTTGTATATTTGAGAAAAATATTATTTTAAATATAATCTTATTTAAAAATTGTAGAAACTAGAATTAAATTGATTTTTAAATAATTAAATAAATAAAGCACCTCTATTCAATTTGTAAAATTTTTGTATTTTTCTGTTGTAAGTTTACACTATTAAAAAATTAAAATTAGAATGGGGAGGGGAGTATACATTTAATAATATCTAATAGATTCTTATCTTTACCACTTACAAACAAATATAAATTTAAGTGCACACCTATAAAACCCCCTAATTTTATTGTTACTTTATAAAATTCTGACTTGTGTAAATGAATTGATTGAAGGAGCTTTTTCAAAAAAATACACTGAAAAAAGAAAATTGTTTGGAATTTACAATAAATTTATGCTCAGCATTTACTTTCATTGAAGTCATATATTCTTAAATAAATCATCTTCATAAGGATAAAATAATTCGTTTAAATATATATTTATAAAATAAAAGTAACCTCAGTAATATGTTTTCCTCAGTTTATATACCCAGTAAACTATTAAAAAACGAATGAAAAAAAAGTAAATGAGCAATTACAATGATTTATAGAAGAAAATATCAGTTTAATAATATATTTTTTATCATTAATTTATCAAAATTTTTAATGGCCAAGTATCAGCAGAAAAACATTTTCAGATATTCTTATGATGATTAACGAAAACACTAAATTTATTTATTTTTGTTCTATAACATAACTATTCTTTATTCATCTAAATATCATTCTTGATAAAAATTTACCATCATTTTTATAAATCTTAATTTAAAATAATCAAAGAATATAGAAAGAATATGAATGAATTTTCAAACTAATTCTATATAGTAAACTAAATATATAACTGAAATAGATTTTAAATAGTTAATTTGAGAAAGATTGTTTTATGAAAGATAATGAATCAACTACAAGTCAAATATAATTTGGAAAACCTGGTTTTTATAATATAAAAGAATTTGTTTAAATCTGATTTTTTTATTACCTATTTCTTTCTTTTATAGATGAAGATTATATAAGTTGGAATATGTGGTTAAATTTATTTATTAAACAGATTTTTTATCAATTTTGATACCGTCTTAGGTATTTTTAAGATTAGAAAGAATCGATGATTAAAAAGATATCTTAAGGTTATTAATTTCCATATTTTTTATTAATATAAAGTGTATATACAGACAGAAAGTTAGATAGAATAAGAAGGATAAGACATTTTTAAAGATAGTGTGAAATATTATTTTTGAATTAATCAGAATTTTAAAATTATATTAGATTGTTTAAATATTTTATTTGTTTATTTGTTTGTTTTGTTTTTCTTGTTTTAGCATTTTTGAAATAAGACTATTACTCACTAATTTGCTGTAGCTTACAATGATAATTCAAACCAAGGGATAAGAATTTTCGGTACTACTGTTTTCATTGTATTGATAGTTTTATTATTTTGAATTAGTAATACTTTATTCTTTTGAGAACTGAGATGTGGAAGAAGTTTGTGATTAATTAGAAACTTTATTGTTTAAGGATTTATTTTCATCTGAAGATTCTTCTTCATTAGAATCATCTTCTTTTTTGATGGTAATTTAATTGATTTGAATGGGTTGCAATTAATAATTTTCATCTTCAAGATCAATAAAAATACGATTAATAAGTATTTGTTTGTTGTAGAACTTCTTCATAAAAGACCAACGTTCTGCACGAGTTTCTTCTAAACGAGAAATCTTCTTTTTTCCATTGCTTTTAGGATTACTTTGTTTTTTTTATGATAACTTAGCAGTGTGATTTTCTTCTTTTTAATAAATAGGGCTTGTAGATTCACTTGATTAAGATGATGAACACGAAGGGATTCTATCTAAATTAAGTTATTCTTTATTTATGCAATTTGAGCATGAAGTGCAACTTTTTTTAATTTTTTTGACAATAGGAGGAGCTTATTTATTTTATAAGCACTCTTCCTATTTAGGTTGTTACATGTAGAAAGTATTATTTCTGGTAATTTATTAATTTTAAATTTGCAAATTATATTCATTTGAAGATTAATTAGAAATTTAACAATAGGAATTTAGCAAAGATGAGTTTTCAATTTTGGGTTAAAGATTTAAATAAGAAAGCTCAGTAATATTGGATTGATTAGATAATAACTAAGATGATGAACATATAGATCTTCTTTATTAAAGGATCATGTCATTTGGGAGTACTTAATTGTAATTGCTAATATTCATATTTATTGGAATTTGGTTTACATTTTAATTTTACCCCATTTATTATTAACCATATAAAATTTAATTAGAGACTAATCCAGATGATTGATAATGACTAGGTAATAATAATTAACTTTTTTGAGCTTATTAAAATTTTTGTGCATAAAAATTTAACAGCTATTATTCAGCTTCGATTTATTGAGCCTTGAGAAGCTAGGCTTTGAGATAGCAGATATAATTGTATTATTCGTTTTCTTAGGATTGAGAAAGCAAGTATTAGTTTTAAAGTTATTATTGGAATATCATATTGTTATTATTATTGTTATTTAACTCAAAAATATTTTGTTATGATATCATAGTCTTTATTCTTGTTTGCAATATTTAATTAAATAATTAATTAGAGATAGATAATCTATGAATTAATCTTGCCAATTTGATTTTCTTTGTAAAAGATATTTATTTTAAATTAATTAATTATGCGTTCTTCCTAAATTTAATTATTAATGCTTTTATGTGCTGATTTTTATAAGATTTTGATAACTTTTTTCTCCCCAATCTTGTCACAATTTTTGATTAGTGCTAATCATCAAACAAAAAGTTGCTCCTGATAAATTCAAACAAAAGCTGTATCAAAAATATTAGAAAAGGGATGATCTAATTTATATTGAGTTTTGAGTGCTGATTTTATTTACTTTGTTTTTATTTTTATCCACACCTTGTTTGTAATTAAAACTCAACTCGTATAAAAGATTTTGTGGGTTTAATCGCACTTCATAAGTAACATAATTTATTAAAATCTTATAATTAGTGCAAGCATACTCTAAAATTCTTTTCAAATTCCATTCCCTTATCTCATTAAAAAATTTTACACTTCTCAACAGGAAAGCTGATTAATTTTGGTCCTAAAATTTTTATCTTTGTCAAATATTTTTAAATTTCCTTAAGAAAGCTAATCTTCTATTTCGTTAATAGTATAGCTTCTCAATTTTTGCTTCAGTACAATTTAAGGATTATTTTATTTTTACTGTATCACCATATTTTTTTGCTTATTTTTCTATTTAGCTTTATTATAAAGAATGCGTAATAAATCAAGTGTAATTAAATTATTTATTAGCAGAATATATAACTGAATTGTTTTTTTTGTTATAGGAGAAAAAAAAAGAATTTATTCAAATTTTCTCATATAACTCTAAAATACTAAAAATGATGAAGGGATTTTCTTATTCAAATAAGTATAAATTTAATTTACAAAAACCTTATACTTTATTAAATGCAAAAATTTCAATTCATTTCTTTTGAATTTCAAGTTTTTTAAAAGAAATATCTTTCTTAATTTAAATAACTATGCACAATTAAGTTTAAATTATAACTAACTAAATTTTAAAATATTTTATCATCAAATTAGCAAAGAATGTTTTTTTATTCTTTGAAAGTTGCTTTACGAAAAAATAGTTTTACATCAATATAATTTAAATTATATTAAATTATAAAAAATATGTTAACAATTTGTTAATAGTCTTTTAAATTAAGATTCCAAATTAATGTCAAAAAACAAAAAAAAAGTGAGGATTAATAATATTAAATTTATAAAAAGCAAGTATTATTTTTTTATTTGTGTGAAAACTGATAATCAATTCTTAAATTTTCCTAAATTAATTAAATTATATAATTATAAAAAAGAAAATCAATTTTATTGTTTTAAGAAATAAAAAATTAATATATGCAAGCTTAATAAAAATGATTTTATATTCCTAATCCATTATATTTAAAGTAAGTATTAAATATTGTATTTGAAAACAGTTTTTAAAATAAAATTTATTTAAAAAATTTACAAATTAAAAACAAAAAATGGAACATAATCGATTAATTAACTAAATCCTGACCAGGAAATAATAAACAGAAGTTGTCAGAATCATGCATCAAAAATAACTTCTCCCTGATTAGGGTCTTTTTTAAAATATGTATCATCTGGGAAGTAATAATAGTTAGAGAAGCAAGTGTGATAAGAATTTAGAGTACACATAAGCAATCACTCTTAAGAAAAAAATCATAATGTTAAACCTATAATAAAACACATTATTATTTTTTAAGTTCTTTTAAATTTATTGATATTTTAAGTTACTCGTTTATATAACTCAGAATAATTTCTAATGAAAGCCCAACAATAGATGTGATAGAAAAATAGTATAGAAGATTATATGATTTCTTAAGACTGGCCAGAAATCCGATCAGGTAGTAAACTGATAAATACACTATATTCGCTTTAAATTATTAAAATTAAATTTTATAAAAATCTTGAAAAATGGTAGAAGCAATATCAATCAAAAATAAAGGAAACATTACTATAAAACAGAAACAGGAAAATACTTTCAATTTAGCTCACTTCTAATTTATCATATATCACCTACAGCTAAACATTTTATTAAACAATATTTTTCGTATTTTTTTTTTAATATAAAAGAATTTTCAAAAAAAATGTATAATTTCAAAATAAATATTCATAAACTTGATAATTATAATAATCTTTTAAAAAAATGTAAGAAGATAGCTTTTCTTAAATTATCTAATTGCATACATCCTTCATTTAGTGATCTTAATTATCTATGGAAAAAATATTACTTTTCAAATTAATTTTAGAAATCAAATAAATTAGTTATTTTTAAGTATTTCTATTTCATTTAAATTTAAAAATTTATAAATAATTAATAATGTTAGTTCACTATTTAGCTAATTAAAAATAAAATTATTTTTTTTTTTTGCAATTTTAAATAATTTATATTTTAATCTTTAAAAATGTGAAAGACCAGTATTTATTAATTTACTTTCTTTTATTGGTAATAGATATAATGTTTTCCATTATTTAAAAATAAATAGTTAATATTGTGCAAAATATTTTACTGGTTTTCAAATTTATGTTTTGCATTTGATTTTCTCTTTAGTTTTTTCTTTAATTTTATCATATACATTTATAATATTTGAAAATAATTACTTCTTTTATAGTCTTTTCTCTAAATTTATAAGTCAAATATTAAAAAACGCCTTCAACTATTAGTTAAACTATAAGGAAGAGTAGAAAACAAATATTGTGTCTGATATACAAGTCGATGAATTAATCTACAAATTGAGGTAGAGAGCCTAATGGTATAAAGAATGGATGAGCAGGAGAAGAGTACAATGGAAGGAGTACTTAATTTTATGGCAAAGTCATAAGACTTAATTATGATGTATCTTAAGATAAATTATCATCTTAATCGCCATTAATACCATAATTCAGATTATCTTTTATCTTTATATAATCAGATGCTTAAACGGGCTTCACTATTATTAGATATAATTCATTTAAATTAGAGAATTAATAACCAAAATACTATTTTCAAGCAAATAATATATCTTAAAAATTTACTTATTTGCAAAGTTCCATCAGGATTTTGCAATAAACCTCCTTTGGATTTCGAAATAAATGATAAAGATTATCTATCAGAATAAATCATTGAAGAATCTGATTTTTAATCTTCCTGTGCATTTATTTCTACTTATTAACTCTGGGCGAAGTTCCCCTCTTCTCTATTCATTACAATAATTGCAATGTATAATAAGTAGAGATTATTGTTATTATTATTTAGTATCCTTAAGCTTTTTCAGATTTTAATACTGTAAAGTAGCGTAAATACAAAATAGGCTAAATATTCTTTTAATATTAAATTAATATTAGTGAATGATTTTGCATATTATTCAATATATTCTTCATAAACATTGTATGTAAGTTTCTTGAATTTTAAAATCGCTATATTAATGGTCTTAAAAACGTATAGTTTTTCAATTTATTTTTTTTCTAAAAACATTTTAACCCAGGCTGGCAAAATAGAATCTTTAAGTAAATCAAACTGTACAAATTTATTTATAAATTTTGAATGTGGAATTCAGTTAAAATACTAAATTTATAATTTTGAAAATTCTTCAGAATCATTTAAAAACTAAGAATAAAAACCATTATTTAATATAGTAAATGTCTTAAAAAGCATGACTGATTATAAATAAAATAAAAATTTACTATTTAATTGTTTTAATTTACATTTAATTTTTGTTTTGTTATTCCTTTCACTAAAATTGTTTATTTTTATTTTTTATTTTTAGAAAGAAACTAGAAAATAATTTTTTTAATTTTATTAGGGATTTATTAACTGTATTATATTATTGATGTTGAAATAAAAAGTGCTTTGGATATTTGAATCTTATACAAAATCTAACATTTTACTTATTTGTATCAAATTAAATTTTGAAACAATAAATTTGTCAAAAAAATGTTTATTTAAATATTTTTTTTTACAATTATTTTATGTTTTGTAAATTCTTTCACAAAAATTCTTTACTTTAAATTTAAAAATAGGACAAGCAAATAATTTTTTAGAATATAAATAATAATTGATTGTTTAAACATTAATATTTATTTAGAAATAAAAAGTTTATAAAATTTTTGGCTCTTAATCAAAATAAAATATTTATTCTATCAAACCAAATTTTAAAACAAGTAAAATGTAAATAAAGTGTTAGCTTTTTATAATAAAATAAATTTAATTTTGCTTGTACAATAAATATTTTTATATAAAAATATAATCAATCTGTTTAAGTGAAGTTATAGAATTCGTTTAGCTTTTAGGAATAATCTGCATTTCTACTTAGCTTTTTAATATTATCGATTATATTTTGATTTGTCTTTTTTTAGAGTTGGTGTATCTTTTTTTCAAATTTCCAAGTATTTTCTTTTTTTGTTTAGTTCAAGTAATCAAAATCAAGCTAATTTATTGTGGATGGTCTAATTGAAAGGAACTTATAACTTAAATTTATTTTATAAATAATTAAAAATATTTTTTTAAATTTTAATTTGATTTACAGTGATATAAGTAAAGTGAATATGGTTGCTATAAAGGAAAGAATAATGTTAATATTTGCTTTATTTTCTAAGATAAGAAATATGATCTAAATTATAAGCTAAGGAAAATCTTCAAGTAAAAACCTTTGAATTGCATTGTAAATTCTTCCATTAAAAGCTATCCCTGCTATTGTCTTTTTGTTAAATAATTTTAATGAAAACATTTATAACAAATTTTTTAATTAATTTACTCTCAATCTAAACCAGCTGATTTTTCTCAAAAAAACAGGAAAAACTACTACGTTAGAAGGAGAGATTAAATCGAGCGTATCGGAAACAGCATGAAATTCAAGTAATGTTGAAATTTGGTAAAATTTATCTATTTCAGAAGTTGGAATTAAAAATTTTTTTGATTTTTAGAAAAGCAGGAGTATATAGTATATTAAGTTAATCAGAGTATGCATTCCGACAAACGCTATAGAAGCATACATTAATTTAGGTCTTTGACATTAGTAACAACTTACTATAAATCCTATATCTGTGAAATAATTGTATCTTTTTGAATTTAAATAAAAGATGAAGATTAAGTAAAAAATAATTAAGCAATTAATTACCTTGTGATTTGTGAACTTAAAAGTGAAAAAATATATAAATAACTCCTATTTTGGTTGATCATTTTTTTTATTTCACTTAAAAAAATTCCCAATAAAGAAGTAGATGGAGTTATCTAAGCTGCAGGTATTAAATGAGAAGTTGTGCTTAAAATCTTTGAATACAAAGAAAATTCCATCAAAAAACTAATTACTGCAAAACCAAGATAAACATAGTAAGAGTACCATGATAGTCCTTTTCCACAAGCGTCTATTAGATCAAACTTATAAGTGAAATACAAAGGACAGAATATGCAAATGAAGTAATAAATAGGAATCATAAAAAGCATTAGTTATTTTAAAAATATATTCTCTTTCAATAAAGAAAGTTTTGTATTAAGTAAAATCACAGACTCATCAAATTTGTAAAAAGTTGTATCCTAATAAAACAGGTTTAAAAATTTGTAAAGCTTGCCATTTTTTCCTTTTTGGTATAAAATTTTTAACAACCTTGCTGAAATACTATTATTTGACAGTGAATCTCTATTTTTGTAAATTTTAAAAATTAAAGTAAAGTAAGATATAGAAGTAATGAATTTACATTGAGTAGTTTATGGTAGTCTTATAGCTGTAAGGAGAATATGTTTAGATAAGATAAAGATATTTAAAAAATTGGATACTATAGTTTGAAAGATTTAATTCTTATGATGGAGCAAAATTCAAAAAATCTAGCATAGTATATTCATTTATTAAAGACAAATTCCTATCAAGTTCAAAACTTTTATCAAATTTTTAAGAATTTTAATCTAAATTATCTTAAAAAGAAGAACTGAACGATTCTACTTCGTAGAGACTCTCTTTTTATGAGGAAGAAGTTAATTCATTCATAATCTAATTTCTGTTTAAGTTAAGGGAATAACTGAGAATAATTCTTTTAGTTGGTTTATTCAAAAATATATCCATAAGCTTATAGATAATAGAAAGGTTATCGGTTCCTTAATAAAAAAATTTATCACTATTTAATTGCTAAATAAATACAGTTTCTATATCGCTTGATTCAAGCAAATTAGAATTTAGAATCAAATCTTAAAAGTTTTCATCATTTATTTTTGAGAAAATAAAAAATAAATAGCAATTAATGTTATTAAAAAAGAGTATTTTTTAATTAAAAGCTTATTAAGAGAGTATTTTTTAAATTTAATTTAAATCATTATTGAGAAGTATGTCAAATCTGATTAAGTTCCACATGACCATTGCATAAGTAGAATAAGACATTTGTGAAGCATAAATTTAGTCTATTTCTTAAAAATCTGATCTTGAAAAAATGTATTTAATTCTTTCCAAAATTAAAGTTTTTTGTTAAGTATTTTCAAATTTACCTAAATTTAAGGCATCTTCATTTGAAGAGCCTTGTTTTTAGTTCTATAAATTCTAATATTGCTAAAAATATTTGTGTGAGGAATTTAAAATTCTAGCATTAAATAATTAAAGAGGCATCATGGCAAAACATTAATCATTTTTTAAGTAACTCTTAAAAATACTATTCTAAAACGAATTCAAATAAATATTTATTTCTTAGTCTTTTTCTAAATAAATATTCCTTAAATATGGAAAATTTTTCCAAGGCAAAGTAAGTATTTATTCTTCAATACCCTCGTGTTTTAAAATAATCTGCTCAATTTTCGTCATTTTTTCAGTAATTTTTCCAATAATATGAAAATTCTATTCAAAACAATCAATATTTGATATATTTAGTTTTTTCAAATTAGTAAGATTTTGCCAATTAATTAATTCTAATTCTTAAGCTTATACCACTAATTTATTCATATTTAAAACTTCTAGCCCCTTTCCTATATTCTAAATTAGCTTTTAAAGTTCAATTACTTAGTTTCTTCTCTAAACATCTTAGAATTTTTCTAAATTCATATTATTGATATCTAATACTCTTAGCTTATTAGCTTTGTGCCAATCTGCACCTATAACTATCTCAGTTAACTAAATATGAGCTAATTAAGGCATAATTGCATTCATAAAATACAGCGCTTCTTATGATTAAAATGTTTAGGTTTATTAAGTTGTATTAAATATTTTTAAAGCTAATTTTGCCTTAAAAATGGATAATTTCTATAATTTTTTGAAATCAAAATTAGATAAATTAGTCTCAAGACAAATATTTGTTTACCCAACATTAAGTTCTTACAAGTTCCAAGCTATTTAGTTTAAAGTGTTTTTAAATATTTGTTTATTTTACAAGAAAAAGCTATTGTTTCTAGAAATATCTAGCTTTTTTAGTTACCTAAAACTTGTAAAATCAGCTTAATCAAATATTTCTTCATTTATATTACAATTTCTCATGCATAAATTTACTAAACTATTTTTAAACGAGTCTATAATTTAACAAAATTTAACATTATTCTTTTTGATTTTACTTTTTTTTTAAATTTTCACTTTTTTTTATTTTACTTTTTTATTTTATTGTTTTTATTTTTTTTTTTTGCGTAAATTTTACTAACTATCCTCTCCACTACTTTCTCCATCTTCCTCACTGCTTTCTCCACCGTCTTCACTACTTACTTCGTTTTCATCACTAATTTCCTCATCTTCACTTTCAGTATTACTTTCTTCCTCATCTTCTTAATCAGTTGCATACTCATTTTCACCTTCAATAATTTCTTATTCTTTTAATGAATCAAAACTTTCTTCAGAGTTGAAAAAGCTTGCATAATTATCTAAACTTTCTTTATAAAGTGGATTATGATTTAAAATGAGAGTCTCCAAGCTTTCTAAATTATTAATTTTTAGGTTTTCTAATTATTTGATGCTCAAAGAATTATTTTTTAGGGATAAAAACTTAATTGAGTTGTTTTTTTAATCGAAAAATGATTGTTTTTTTTATTATAAATTTTGATTGTTTGAGATTGTTAAGCTTTTGAGCTATTAAAATTCATTAATTTATAAAAAATCTAAATTTTATTTTAGAGAAAACAATTTTAAGTTTTAAATTTATTTTGGTAATGTTGACAAAGGTTTTTAAACTTAAAGGTTAATAGAATCATGCAAGATGAATGTTTGAAGATTGATTAGCTTAGAGAAATCAATAATTTAATTGTCTTTATTAGTTTAATTTTTTTAACCTTCAGTAAGATTTAATATTTCTATATATTCAATAGTAGATGATATTCGATCAATAAAAACTTAAATTTGATTAAATGATTGGAAGAATGATCTTGTTACTTTTAAAATCTTTAATTATGAAAACTATTTAGAGTTTAATGAATCAAAAATATTTGCTAAACTTATACTACTCCTTCTTAAATCTAACACTTTTAATTATGTTGATAACATATTAATAATCATTTCAATTTTAGAATTTAATTCTTTTAGTTATTTCCTATCTTAATTGTCTTCTAAATGATTATCATTTTGCCAATAAAATATTTCTTCTACGTTTTAGAGCTTACTAAATGCTACATTCTGCTCTAAATTAGAAAGCTACTATGGAGATAGTTTAGTTAAATTGATTGATTTTACACACTTGTCTAAATATCTTAAATCTACATTTTCACAATTATTCTTTGTAAATAAATAATCTGAATTAAGCTTTATGCATGTTTTATCAAAAGATTTATAAATTATTTAATCTGTAAGCTCATCTTGCTTTTAAACAAATACTTATTTATTATTGTCTTCTTTTATTCCATCATTTATTATTTAATTTTATATTTTTTGGTAAATTTTTGCAGTTTTTTACTCATCATCTAAAACTTCGCCTTCTTCATTTCCTTCATTATCATTCATATCATCTTTTGTTGTGCTAGCTTTATTTTTATTCTTATTATCTATTTCTTTTTCTAAATCTGCATTTTCATTTATTTTCTTACTTTCACGATTATCTTTTTAAGTTAAAAAAATTGTTAAAAATCAATTCAAAAATACAAAAATACTAAAAATAAAAAATTTTAATATTTAATATTTAATTCACTTCAAAAATAAACTAAATTATTTTTACTTAAAATAATTTGTTTATAAATTCATAAATGTTTAAATTAAGAACTGAAAAGTTTAAATTTATTAATAAAAATTACTTTATTGAATCTTATTGATATTTACCATTTATAGCATATTTTGATAGTTTTAGAATGATTTATTAGCTTTAAAAGATGTAAGATTTGTATATTTTGAAGCATTAAATGTGCCCACGTATTTTACTGGTACATTTAATCGAATAAAATGGAGTGTTTTTAGTTAGTGAGCTATAGGTTCACACATATCAGTAACATAAAAGCTTTTATCTTAATTTTTTATTTTCAGAATTACTGATGATAACTCTATGAAATTAATATGTTTAAACCTTTTCCAATCAATCTCATACAAAAATTTTTCACTACATTAAACGCTAACTAATTTAATTTTTTCTAAGCTTGTATCATACAACTGATTAAATAGTTCAAATAAGCTCTCCTCATCGAAATTGCATCTATAAAATACCAATTTTTATAATTTTTTGAATTTAATCCATTCTACTTCTTTTAGTAAATTATTCATATTTATAAGTGACCCTACATCTCCTTAAATTTTAAAGCTTTTCAAATATTGGGAACATTTGTTAAGCCCTTAGCTTAGCTACGCTATTTCTGATTATAAGAACAGAGAAATTTTTTCGAGAGTAGGAATAAATAAAATACCCAAGTTTACAATAGTAAGAGTTGATCCAACATATTTTTATACCAACAAATCTCTAAGCTTTAAATCTTTTAAATAATTATCAATATTTGATAATATTTTAAGACAATACATCCCAATTTTTTTTCTTAAAGAGAGTACTTTTTCTACCTGATTAATATCTAATTTTTATATTTTACATAAATTAAAATATTTTTTTATTTTGAATTAATTTAAAATGAATTCTTTTCTATTCAAAGTAAAAAGTATTGAAAAAATAATTACTGAAATATATTAGATTGATATCAATATCCTTCAATGATTTTCTTGAGTAAATAGTTAAATCAAAATTCTGTCCTACTTCATTCTTATTATCAATTGTAAAAATTTTATAATAATTTATCAGCATATTTTCAATTTGATCATTTTCTATAGAATGTTTAATACTTAGCCATTATGTATCCAAATCCAAAGGTTCTAATTTTGCTTAACCATACTTAAAGTCGTACCCTAAATTTGAGTTATAGTAAATTCCCTTTTATGAAATCTACAAAAATTTGATAGAAATTTTAATAAATATAAATAGCAGAAATATCTTACAGGTTTAGAAGTTTGCTAAATGGCCTAATAAAGGTTCTATGAGATGTAATTTTTATCTATCATGATTAATGAGTAACTCTTAACTAGATTTGAGTTAAAGTACTTTAAAAAATAGATGTCATTTAGTTATTAATTATTTCGAGGATATTTAGTAAGTGATGTATCAAATAAGAAGTTCAAATCTAACTGATTCAAAAAATTTTAGACAAATCCTATTTTTTTAACTTTTCCTAATTGCCAATTCATGAATAATTTAATTTCTTCTAAATTTTCTGGATAAAGAGAAGTGTCATAAAATAGAATAACTTGAATTCGATCAAGATCTCTAAGCTTCTAAAAAAGCATAGAAAAGAGATTATCTTTAATCCTTCCTAATCTCATAAATTTAATAGAAGTAATTATACTTGAATACTAATCTATTACATTAGTCAAATAAATAAATGATAGTATATCTTCAAAATGAAATTTATTTATAATTAATTCTATCCTTTTTTTTACTTTTTTAGGATTTTTCTTACTTGAAAAACACTTTTCTATTACAAAGCTATCAAATTTCTTTTTTCTAAAAATATCTTACTCAATACTTTAAACACTTTTTAAAAATTTTATTTATTTAAGTTATTCTTTTTCATCTTCATTTAAAGACTCCTCATTTTTAATATCAAGAAATAGGTAATTATAAAAATCGGCTGTTCCTTCTTCCAACCGTGCTAAATATTGGTCCTCTTCTAAATCTTAAATAGTCATTTTAGATTTTTAGTCTTCCTAAATTTTAATTATTTAAATATATTGCTTTATGGGATTCCTTTTATTTTTTTATTTACGAAATAAATATTTTTTGTTATAAGAAAAAGCATTTTTTATTTGTAATTCAAAATAAAATGCTAAAGTTTTCATAAAAAGTAAATTATTACCTCATTTGTGATCTAAGAGATTAATTATTTATATTCGTTGACTAATGACATATAATCTATTAAGTTGGAAGGATTGTAATTTTAAATAATTGCTAAGGATTAAAAAGTATCTAACTCTAACATATCTAGAACAATTTAATCTATCTACTCAATTTGTTAGATTTTTAAATAATCTTACTAAAATATTATAAAAATAGCTGATTCTCTGGTTATTTTTTATATCTAATCTATAATTAAGTTAATAAAATTATCAAATATAAAATAATAACATAAATAAATACCTTCTTTTTTAAAAATCCTACTGGAAAATAAAGCTGGACTCGATCTCAAAAAATATATATTCTCTAAAAATCTTTTACAATCAAATATATACTATCTGCAACTATATATATCGAATATAGAATAGACAACTCTCAAAATCTTTATACTTTAAAGAACTTTTAAGATCTTGAAGATATTTATTGTTCTTATATTTTCAAAAGTAACTTCTTCAATCAAATCAAGGAAATCTCCATATTCTAAAATCAAATTTTAATCCTATTTTTTATTTTTCATGATTATTTTTATATTAAACTCAACTAATTTTTTTTGGTTAATTGTAGAGCTTTTCTTCTAACCTGATTACTATTTTATTGTTTATGATAAATTTTTTTATTGAGGAAATTGGATAATTTGCTCTTCATTATTTTGTTATATTTATAGGATATTATTCTTACTATCACTTAATTTATTTCTCAATTACACTTATTTCTCACTGTTTATAAATGAATTAGTTTCTTTTTCTTTGTTATTTTCATCTATATTTTACTTAAAGGCTACAGATTCTACTTAGTTTAATTTTAGTTAGCCAAAATAACCTTCATCTTAATCTTATTTATAAGCTTCATTATCATCTCTCTTCTAATTATCTTACATACCATAATCTAAATCGTCATCGTTATTGCTTTCGACATCAGAAATATCATTTTCATCATCTTCATTACTACTAAATAAAATTAAGTATATTAAAATATTAGAATGAAAAAACAAAGGTCTAAATGTTATTTTAGTTACTTTTTATCATCTGCATTCATAAAATTTTTAATTTCTACTAATTCTTTTTCTTTTTCATTATTTGTGTTATTTAAATTAGCTGTATTTTTTACAAAAAAAGAGCGCAAATTATCTTACTCATCTTAACATATTAAAATGGATCTTGATGGTATTTAATTATGAAATTTTTTTTGTTTATAATCATTTTTCATTTAAAGAAGCTTGCTCTAAAGGAATTATTCATTTATTCGAGAATTGAGTCTTTATAGTGTTGCTTATTTTTTAAATGTTTAACCATTATTTGGTGTTTAATTAGAGTAAGCAATCATTTTTAAAAATTTAAAAAACGCACTTATATCTTTTTTTAATATTTTAATTGATAATTTATTACTAATTTACTGAAAAATATGTTGAAACTTTATTTTTTTAAATAAAGTTAAATTTAAAAGAAAATGATATATTTTAATAGATATTTTTTTTGAAATAACATAATATATAACCAGTGGTGCTATGAAAAAATATTTAGATTGTAATTATTTTAAAATCTATATATTACTATTAGATAAGCACAAAAATATGATGAACCTTTAACCTTTATATAACTGCCTACATATTTTCAAATAACACAATTTATTAATTGTAAGGATAAAAATATAGTCATAGTTAATAATCTAATAAATATTTTATAATTTATGTTAAAGGATTATTTCTTTCTATTAAAAGATTTATTTGTTACTTAATGTTAGGTAAAATAAAGATATGAATAAACAATATATTTTATAAAATTTCTTAATTTTTAAGATTAAATGAGCTGAGTGCAAATTGTTTTTATTTCTATTACAAATTTATAAATAAATATTATATTAATAATATCTGAACTCACTAAATATTGCATTAAATCTGAAACTTTTATTATTAATTAATTGAATGGCAGAATCTTTATTTAGAAGAAACAAATATAAAATTTAACTTATTCAAAATTTAAAATAATATAAAAAGTAATAAATAGGTTATAAATTTAATATAAAAACTAAGATGAATATATAGTAAAACTCAGTATAAGATCCTCCTCATAACAGCTCTCATTATGGAAAAATAGAGTATTGGGAGAAGAGATATTAAACGTAGAATTAATTACTATAAATTAATTAGATTTTATAGTTTTATAAGAATTTAATTTGATTTCATAATATTGCACAATTTCATCTATTGATGCTTTTATCAAAAATAGAAACACAAAGCCATTTGATTGGTACTAGAATTACGATGGTGTCAAAGATATTATAACCTAATATATAAATAAAAATACTAGAATTCTAAATGTAGGATGCGGATCATCGTGTAAATATTTAAAATAGAGACTACTTTTTGCAAATTTGATTAAATTTTAATAATTAATTTTAAAAGTATTGAGTGAAGAAATGTATTTTGAAGGATATAAAAACATAACAAATGTTGACTATTCCAATAATTTAATTAAGCATTTAGTTGAAAGATATTCTGAGGGTTTTGAAAATACATTTAGATGTATAGATTTACAAAAATTTACCACTATTCTTTTCTATATTTCCTTTAAAAATTATAGTTGAGCACTGTGACGTTAGGAATATGAAAGGGAAATTTGCAAATAATTCTTTCGACTGTGTAATAGATAAGGGTACTTTAGACTCAGTTTTGGTAAACTTTGATAATAATTTATGCAATTCAAAATATGAAGGAATTTTTTTTAAAAAAATTGATAAACACTCAGTTTTTAAGATATTCTATTTTTATATACATATACTTTGCACAATAAGTTAAATTTGTAATCTTAATCAACAGTGTGGAGAATATTCAAGATAAAATTCATTTAAGATGCTTTCAGAAATAAGTAGAGTTCTTTCTCAAGATGGTGTTTACATAGTTGTAACATATGGTGAAGAAAAGAAAAGATAACAACTACTAGAAAATGTAAATAGATAAATATATTTTTAATAATTTAACCTTAGGGAGAAAAGCTTCTGAATATTAATTTTTTATTTAATATTTTATAGATGTATTTATTATTTTTATTATTTTATTTCAATAAAATAGCCAGAATTCATGTGGCATGTCAAAAAGGTATATAAGATTTACAAGCCTAACGTTTAATCAATTTCAGAAAATTTATTCGACTATAAAGACCCTGATAACTATCATTACATTTATATATGCAAGAAAGTAAAAACAGTTTTTATTGTTTAACTATATTTATTTAATTTAATAAAAAAATATTTAGGGAGACTAAGTTCTTACTCCTAGAGGAAAACTAGGAAATTTATTTAAAAATGTTTGATAGTTTTCTTAATTAATTAGTGCATATTTTGTATGTAGTTTTAATTATTTTTTTTATCAAATTTTTGCAAAGTTATATTAAGAAAAATAATTTTTTTATATTTTTTAAATAAAAATAAAAAGCCATTTTAAATTTATAAACATAGAAATTTGTTTAACAATAAATGTTGATATAATAGTAGAATTTTTTATCATTTGTATAAATTTTTTATTTTTTAGAAGAATTTATTAAAATTTATAATTGGAGATTGTAAATTCCTGATTAATTAAAAACAATTTTTAAAGAAGAAAAAACACGTCTAATTAATATAAATAAAAAATTATTTAAAATAGAAGAAAAGAAAAGTTTATTTATAAGAAAAAATTATATCCTCAATTTCCAAAAGTAGAAGTTGCTTAAATGGATAAACAAATTTAGATAGTAAAAGAAATAGGTAAAACTCCTGAAGAGCAAGTCCTAATCACCAATGTCACCATAGGTGAAGGAGCATTTAGCAAAGTTTACATAGCTTTTTATAAGAAAGAATTTTTTGAAAAAAAAGAGAAAGCAACAAAATTGTGTGCAAAAATTTTGTAAATATCTAATCCAACTTAGCTGCCCTACAAATAAATTTAAACAGAGTAATAAATTATGATGAGTATACAGTCTCCATATGTACTAAGGCTATTGCAATTTCATCAAACAATAAACAATGTACTTTTTTATATTTTAATTTACTTGACTTCATTAAATTTCAATTTAATATTCTTATTTATTGAGCGATCTAATATTTCTTAAGGATAAAAGCAGCTTTTCACTCTTTTATAAACTAATTAACAATTTTAATAAAGATTTATTTTATTCTCGAATACTGTGAAGATGGGGACTTGACTAAGCTTTTGAAATATAATGTAATTTATATAATCTATTTATATTTTTCTAAATAATTTACTTGCTTTTAATTATCGAAACTGTATTAGTATTAAAATTTTCAATAAATAAATTATTTATTTATTTATTTAGGAATTAAATGAAGGATAAGTTTTATATTTGTTTGGGTAGTTAAGTAGAGGCATGCTTGAATTAAAAAAATAAAATGTATTTCATAGAGATTTAAAGCCCAGCAATATATTAATTAAGGATGGTACTATCAAAATAGCAGATTTTGGGTTATCTAAAATATGTGATCCTCTTCATATCAGCAATACTTAGGTAGGAACACCATATTATATGTCTCCTTAAGCATTAGAATCAAAAAATTATAATCTAGAAAAAAATGACATCTGGTCAGCTGGTGTTATGCTTTATTAAATGTTATACAGAAAGTTTCCTTGGGAGATATAGCAAATAGAAACACACTAAAAGCTTATTGATGTTATTAAAAACACCACAAACATACATTTTTCAAATAATTTCTCTATATCAGAAGACACAAAAGATCTCATAAAAAATATGCTAGAAGTTGAAGAAGCTAACCGTTTTGAATGGGAAGAAATCATAAATATGAATATAATAAAGGAGAGTTAAAAGGAAGAATATAAAAGTTAAATTATATAAATGATTAAAAAATATAAGTGAATAATAAGCCTCTTTTTATGAAACTCGATCGTTTTTTCATTCAATTATTACATCTTTTTACTGTTAGTCAAAAATAAATAAATCTTTTAATTGTTTTATTGTTTTAAACATAATATTTTAAATATTTTAAGTAAATAAATCAGCATAATATAAAATAATTTAAATATAGATGGGCTTATTCAACTATTAAACTATTACTATTTTTTGCTTTTATTAAATAATGAATAAATTAATAAACATATTTTTTAAGTGTTTTATTGTTTCAAAAATATAGATTTTGTGTATTTTAATTAAATTGACATTAAATCCCCAGATCCAATTCTATAAATACATATATTATTTGAGCAACTTAGATTGCATTTTAAATTTATCTGGCATAAATTAATTTAAGGAAATAATTAAAATGAAAATAAAATTATTTTAATGTAACTAGCTAAACTCGTTCAAGGAATTATAATTTTTTGTTGTTGGTCAAAAAAAAAAATTTAATTATTATTTTTTAAGTTTTTTATTGTTTTTTTACAAAACATTTAAAAATCAATTATATCAAATAATAATTTAAGTATTTTTTTTCACCATTTTTAAATCTTAAAAATTAATTTTATTCATTGAAAATCTTATTATGAAATTTTTAAACTAAACTTGTAAGAAAGCAAATAAATTGATTTTCTTAAATAAATTTAAAATCATATTTTTTGGTTAGTTTTACAAAAATTGGAAAAAAACCATAAAAATTAAAAAACTGTAAAATTTAATACATTTTCTTTGATATTTCTTTAATAAATTTAACTTTACTATCATCATATATTTATATAAGATTTTATTTTAATAAATTATTAATATTCAATAAATTAATTTTAAAAGTAAAATATTATTTACCAAATTAATTATATAAAAGTACATAAATTATTTATTTAAAAAAAATAATCTCATTGCAATTTTTTTTATGGTTCAGATTTAATATCTTCTTTATTTGAAAATTCTGTTTTCTTGTCTAACTCATTTTATCCTTCTTCCTTTTCTCCTTATCCTTTGAACAATCCTCTTTGGTTAAACTATTCCCAGTTAAGCTTCTTATATATCAAAAATCTTAATAAATTATCTTTATATTAGCTGAAATCTTTATTTTATTTTTCTTCTAAGGCTTTAAGTTTTTCATAAAACTCTTTTGATTTAGTGTCATTTGAGAGAATGTCTAAATTATTTGTTTAGATTAAAAAAAGTTATAAAAGATTAAATTTAATATAAATGTATATGTATTCTAACCTGCTTGCTACGAGTCTTCAAATTGATCATAATCATTCCATAAATCACGAGCACTCTGAATGTTTGCTTGAGATACAAGATTCTTTTGTGAATCAATTAAGTTATTTTTTTAATCTTCCTATTGCTATTGTAATTTTTAAAGTGATTATTTATTGAAATTTTAAAAATCATGTTTGTGTATTAATTGATTGATTTCAATAAACACCTTCAATTTTTTGAATAATTCATCATACTAATAATATGTTATTTTATTTTCATATCTTATTTTTAGAGAATATGATTCTTCTTGCATAGAAACAAAGTCAAGATTCTCTTTCATCTAATATGAGGTAAAATTACTTGGCTTAGTAACCCAAGCTTAGTGCACGCAGTAGCATATACTCAATATTGAAGTAACGAAAATCTTTAATTATAAAAATAAGTTAAATTAAATAATAGATTTTAGATATCTTACTCTCTGATCAGCCCATGAATAAATATCAAAACCTCCAATTTAAGATACGTAAACATAGAAATAAATGAATAATGTGGGAATGTTTGCAAAGAAAATTCTCCATAACAAATGTAAGAACTCAAAAGGAACACGAATATTTAAAGAGCTCAAACCTACTGTTGAAAATTTTTCCAAAAGCTTGGAAAAGGCATTCATTTGAATAGAAAGAGATAGACCAGTAAACAAGTTGATAAAATATGTGTTAGGCAATTTTTCATAGTCATGCTCACTTCTGTCTTTATAGAGCTTATCAAGATATTGACAGACAATTACAAAATCTTTAAACAAGCTACAAAGAATAAAGCAGGCTTAAACAATACCGAATCTTTTAAGATCATGATCTTTGCAATTATATAGGAAAATAGAGAATTGAATGTCTGTATATTAATCATACTTCAGTACAAAAGAGAAGAATAATCTAAGTATCAAAGAAAAGTAGCTAATATTACATATTTTCTTTGAACCTACTATGTATTAAACGTTTAGACATAGCAAAGTTTCAAACGTTATTGTAAATATGGAATATATGTAGAATGCAGCATCCCAGTAGATATTCAAACTATTGCAACTGTCAGTAAGTGGAGTGTAAATTTGCAATATCGTGGAGATTATAATAAAGCCAATAAGATAAATAAAGTATGTAACTATCAAAATCTAAAATGCATATGTTAACGTGTAAAAACCTACTTTTTTTTCCTTTTATTTACTGATTAAATGCTTATTTTGTTAACTAGGATCCTACAAGAACTTTTAGATTCTCAATAAACGCTATCTTTCTTCATTCTTATTAGAAAAAAAAAAATAAAAAATTGGTTTAAATTGAATTTAACTATTTTACTTCTTCTACAATAAAGCTCGTACAGCCAAGTATATAATTGACCATTAGAATATCCTCATCAAAATAAAAGTCATCTTATTAAAGAATTAATGGTACTTTTTTAATAACTTTTATTTATAGCTAGCCTTCCTTTGAAAAAGTGAATTAAGATTATTTCTTTAACTTATGTAATTCATATTTTTTGGTAATGTATTCTTCAATCTCAAAGCAAACGTAAAGAGTAAATTAAAGAATTGTGAAAACCCAGAAGAAAATGGCCAAAAAGATAACAAAAAAGTGTTTGCCTTCCTTCCATTTTCTAGCTATCTACCTATTTATAAACTCATAAAAACCAACATTAACGAGACTCTAAGCTATTAGCTCCGAGCTTGCAATTTAAGCCTAATCTCCTAGCTCAGAAACTTCTTTCTAGCATTACTTGTACAGTTCCATATACTTTTCATATTTTTGTTCCAAATATGTTAGCTCTTCAGTCAGTGGATCTTCTAACGGTTTCCATCCATACAATTTCACACTATCTATTTTTTATTCTTATTATTTTGGGGCTACTGACTACCTAATTAATCCGACTTCTGATTTTTATTCATCTTTCTTTTCATCCTTATTTTCTTTATTTTCTTCTACGTTAACATCTAAGTTGGCTTATGGTAGCTCTGGTGGTTATTGTAAGTCTTGAGGTACAGGCTAGTCAATTTAATCTAATTAATTTTCATTTTTATTATTGTCTAATAGTTCTAGCTTTTCTAAACTTCCTTTTTTCTAGATAGTAATTGCTTAGAAAATATTTTTTTGAACTGGCGTATTTTGCTTTAATTCTAATGATTTTAATTTAAAAATTTTAAAGTAAATTTTATGATAATTTTTTAAAAAGAAAAGAAAATTTTTTTTTTATTTTTATTGAATATTTCAAATTGAAAATGTACAATCAGCTTATTCTGTTCTTTCTTTGATGAATGATTTGATTAAGTCAATCCTTTCCAAAATGTCTTCTAGTATAAGCTCAATAGATTCCATTTCTTACTTATTTGAAGTGAGGATAATGTTCAAACCTTACTTAACTCTATCTACAATAGATGAGTAGATATATTTCATACCATAAGAAGTTAAACGATTGTTGTTTGAAAGATCAAGTAACATCAGCTTTTAAAGCTTATAAGAATCTGAGAGAACATTACTTAGTCTTTGAGCGAATAGATCACTAACATTTAAACCTATAAGTTCTATTGATCTTAAGTTATTTAAGTCTTGCTCGATAATAAAGAGTAAGTGCAAAAGAATTTTATCATCTAAATTATGATCTGGAGAAATTAATTTAGAATAAGCACTGTCTTTCTAAGCTGAGCTTTCATCAATGACTTTAGTGCTTCTTAGGTTTTTGCTTTCTTTAATTTTGTTAATACCACTGTTAAGTTTTAACCACGGAGTGATATGGTTGGTAATGTAATTATTAAGACCAGAATAGTTGAAGAATGAGTTATTTTTTAAGTTGAGATTCTCTATAAAATCAAGCAAAAATATCTATCTTGACTCTTACTTGATCAAATTTTCCATTTTTTTATTATATTAATCTATCAAATACATCAAGTGGTTTGAATATCTACTGAATTTTAAAATGAACCTTTCTTTATCTTTCTGATAATCTTTAAAGCTTTTATTTCTTATAACCTCAATAGAAAGCTTATTGGTATTCTTAAGTTCTAACTCATTATATTACTTTTAGTTCTCCAAATCTTCATAATATCTTTTATTCCTTTTTTTAGCTGTAATATATTTTTATCTAGAGTCTTATAGCGTTTAGAGATAGAACGTTCTCAATATTAATGATTTGTTATTTTAGATATTATTAATATTTTTTAGGAATGCTTATATGTATTCAAATATTGTATCATCTTTTGATGTATCTACAAACACAGGATCTTTTTGATTCATAAACTTCTGTGTTTACTCCGCATAATACTCATTTCTTTACATATATATTTTTATTAAATTAAATAAATCTTTATCCATAGACTAGATGTAATCATCTGAGTTTTTGAGCATATTTTGATCATGAATAAATTAGTACACTTCGTAGAATGAGGTACCACTCAAACTTTTCTAGAAGCTAGTATTTAAGAAATAAAGTAGCTTTTCATCAAAATCAATACACTTTTATTGCAAAAGAAGGTTAAAACCATATTTAACATTAATAAATGTATCAGGTGATATGTAACCTATATTATCTTTTTATTTTGTTAACTCAACAATTAAATCATCGTCAATCTATGATTAAATATCGTTTTATTACAAAAAGGCACTCGTGTCGAGATTTTGAGATTAAAGGAAAGGTAAAATAATTTGCTTTAATTCACTAGATTGAGCATAAGCATTGAATAAGTTTATTAATTTCAAGAATTTAATTGTCATAATGAAATGGTTTGATTGGATAAGTGTCTTAATAAATTTAAGATTCATCACAGTGTTAATTTCAAAAGAAATGCTTTGAATAAATCTCTCAAGTTGGAAATGTCTTCTGTTATTTTTAAAAGTTAATATTAAAAAAAGAATATTAAAATTAAAATAAATTTACTTTTTCTTTCCCTGATTTTTAGCCTGTTGATTTGAGTTTTTCTATCCCTTGAAATGATTTTCCTATAAAAATTGAAGAACAGATAGCAAATATCCTTCAGGATCTGCGACTTCGCACCCTTAAATGACAACACAATTAAAATTAATGTTATTTTTCAAGCTCTAAAAGCAAATTTAGAAATGCTCTTTAGAAATGGACGATTAAGAAAAGTCTAGTTCTTACAAGTTTTAGAATAGCTTCAAAAATTTAGAGAGATCTTTTTCGTTGATGTAGACTCTATTTTTATTTTTTCCCTTCTCTTCTTGGAATTTGTTTTCTTCATCATTATCTTTGTCTTCTTCCTATGCCTTTTATTCTTCTTTTTTCTCTTCTTAGTTGTAGTTTTCGTTTTACTGGTTTTTAGCAACATTCTTCTGAATTTCTTAATCGTAATCTTCAAATTCATCAATGCTTTTCTTAAGAAGAGGATCACCTTTTTCTGAGGATTTTCGACTCAAAATGTCTGATTTCTCATCACCTGATTTCATGTTTTGTAAGTTTATATTGTCATCACCAAGCTAATTTTAGTTTTCATTTTGATCAACTTCATTATTTTCTTTTACAAACTAACTCTAAACTTTATCTAAAGCTAATTAATTTTCTTCTAAATTATTTATTTTTCTATCTTCCACTCCTTTAATCTAAATATTGTTGTTATTCTTAAAAGAAATAAAAAACACATTAGATTTAACAAAATCTAAAGTATTTATTTATTTTAGGTGCTTTTATTACCAGAAAGGAGCTAAGTTAGAGAAAACATTTTAAATAGTAATTGGGTTACGGCAAATCTGAAGCAAACTCAATGAATTTTCTACAAATTTATCATTAGCTTTATTTGATTTATCAAACTTATCAAATGTGATTTCCAACAAGCATGGAAAGCTGTTAAGGAAATCTTATTCTTTAGAATAATCTATTGTATCTAAGAACTCAATCTGTGAGACATAAAATTCTACCTAAAGAGGTTTTTTCCTTTTTTTAGCAGACAAAGGATGATTTGAAAGATTATGCTCTTAATTACTATTAACTGCAACAGCATTATTATTTTGTTAATTAGTATTCTAGATTTTATTATTAACAGCGTTATTATTTTATTTTTAGTTATTATTTTTATTGTTGTTATTATTTGCGTTATTGTTTGGAGTGTTGAACTATTATTTCGTTTAATTTTAGATCTATACCTAGGTAGGACCAATTTCTTTAATTTCAGTATCTAGCCCTGCTTTAAATGCTTTGAAAGCATTAAAGAGAAAATTTGTAAATGGAACCTTACTATTTTTATCATTTTAATCCAGACGGAGCAAGAAATACTTAGCGCTCTCGTTAGAACAAATAGCTTGAATAATTTATTCTTTTTTCTTTTCTTTATCATCACTAAAGAGCTATTAAATATACTTAAATTCTTGACTCCAATCCTTTCCCTCTCTGTTGGTATTTCTAATATATTCAATCATAGGTTTATGATTTCTAGATTCAAATTAAACATTTAAACCTGGGTTGTTAACCATTATCTTTTCATAGAGGTAAACGAAGTCTACCCATTCTAAATTTGCTTTAATTACAAGTTTGTTCAACCTTGTCATTCTATGCAATTGGAATTATTGTAAGTACGATTCAGGTGGGTGTTATTCTTATGCTGCTTCACCTTAATTTTATTATGCTTGCTATTATTGCTATTACTCTTACTGTTTAATCTATGAGTGGTCTCCTTATTTCTGCTAGTCCTTTTAGTGTCCTTAATCCTTCTACTATTGATTATTTTTTTGTTAGTTATTCTTTCCTTACTATATTTAAGATTGCTATGTGCTTTTTTCATGCTAATTTTACTACTGCTGATTGTTGTTTGCAGGTGCTTAGGAAACTGCATTTGTATTTTGAGGTAGAGCCTTTTCAGGTTTCTTCTTTTTTTCTTCCTACTTCATACTTGGGATGAACATAGCATATTAAGTGTAGTAAAAAGCATTGTTCTTTCTCATTTCCATGATTTAGCTTGGTCTTATTTATGTTGAGAGATCAACTCTTTTTTCTATAAATTCCTAGCGATTGAAGCTTTTAGATAATACATTATTTATTTCAAGATCATAGTATTGTTCAAAGCTAATTTTAGAAACTAATTCTAAACTATCGATGCTATTTTTTAGCTTTAAGTACCCTTTAGTTATTATCAAATTTATTATTTTATTTTGAATTTCTTTTTCTTCTGAAGTAATTTGATTTTCATCCCTATCTTTTCCCCTTGCCCTGATCGATATTGATCTCCAATTTAAAAATGGCAAATTAAAAATATCAGGTAAAGTATTAATAGCACATGTTTAATCAGTATAAAAGACCATATCTTAAATTTATTATAAAAATATAGGACTAGTTGTGTAAAGCTTCTACATCAAATATTCTTATGATACTGAATCCAAGTTAATATTAGTGAGTAAAATGTCTAAAAAATGCCCACATTCAAATAGCTAGAATTACATAAAAGGTCTATTTAAGAAATTACAAAGTTAGTTAATACTAGAAGTTGTAATATCTAATTTCTTGTATAATTAGAAACTAATTGTTATTTTTTGTAAATTTAAAAGTCCTAATTTAATGCCCCAACCTTCACTATACATCATGTAGTGAAGGATGAATGTCGTACTTTATCTAGACTAAAATCTAATTTCTTCAATACAACTAAAGTCTTCAACTCTTCTCATCACTTAGTTGACACCCTCGTAAGCTCCTAGGAACTGTTAAAAGTAATCAAGGTATAGTACTTTTTATCTCTATTAAAACCAACCATGTAGATCTATTTCTGGGCTTATAAGAGAGTAATAATCGTAAAGGTCATCTGATTTCAGCTAGAAAAATAAATCAGTGAGTTGATAGACAAAGAGACCAAAATCGAATTGAGTCGAAAACATTTTATGGAGAGATTTTTTTGAAATAAGATATATGTATCGTTGGGTTAAAAGTTCTTTAGCTAAAAATTGAATTTCTTTTAAATTTTTTAAATTATTAAACATTAAGAATTTCTCATAAAGCCCTTCCTTCTTTAATTCTTATTTTTAATTTTCTTATGCTTTGTAGATCTGGATATCAATTAACTTGAATTCAGCTTCATTGAACAATTTTTTTTATTCTCTCAAATATTCAGCGATGTACTCTGTAGCTACTAGATCTTATTCTATGCCAATTTTGCTTCTGTCTTCTAACTTATCTTCACCTAATATGATTTTCTAGATGTTTGAACAATACTTACTTAAAAACAATTTCAGCAAAGTTGTGCTTGATATATCTCTTTTGCTTACATTAAGCTTTGATAAATCTATTTCCGTAATATTTATTAAATGGGGCTGCTCTGATAAAATTGCGAAGCACTCATCATCAAGATATTCCTAATTATCATAAAGCAGTTTATCAATTTAAACTCTTGGTTTCCACTTTTATTAAATCATTATCTTTAAGTTCTATTTAAAAGAAAAAAAAATTGTTTAATATCAAAATATAAAAAAAATAATTTGAACTGATTACTGATGTTATAAGCTTCTTAACAGAGAGTTATTCTAACTAAGGAATTTTGTTAGAATCAGCTATGCTGCTCCAAAATTCTTGGTTGCTTGTACTGTCACGTTAGATATTAATTGAAAGATTCTTCAAGTTAAATAGATAGTTAGAGACTTAGAATATCTATTCTAGCTGATTGATATCATGATCAATGTTATCTATGGTAAGTACCTGGATTTATTGCATATAAGTACTATCAATTATACTGAGTAAGAATGGAGTGCAACTGATGATTCCAGGCTCTTCTACAATATCTTTAATAGAGAAACGTATATTAATATATTTAGCTCTAATCATGTAATGGAAGAACTGATTGCATTTTGAGCAATTAGTGAGATCTATTTTTACTAAGTTAGGTAACATTTTTGTACTAGCAAGCTTAATAAAGACTTATTCATTTAGTAACTTATAATTGAGTGAGATTGTTTTAATATTTACTGCATATTTGCTATCAAATAACTTACAGAGCTAGTTAAATTAATTAATAAATAATGTTTAATTTCATGAAAATAAAGAATTTTTTGTTTATCAAAGTTGAATTTTAATTGGCTTATTTTTTAATTTGGAAATTTTGAAATATAAAAAATTAAATTTTACAATATGGGAAACGTAATCAAAGTTAGATGTGTCTAAATCAGTAACATTGAGCAGATATCTAGACTCTGAAAGTGCTTCTAGGGTATAATTAGTAAAGATAAAGTTACTTTCCTTTTGTAAAGACTCCAATAGCAGACTTAGTTTAAAATTAATGCTAAAAGGTATTTCATTTAAAATATTGATAAAACATCTTTCAGTTACTCTTGTTTTAGCTAAAGTTAAAATCTGAAGGTATTAGAAGGGTCTAATTACCGTTATGTGCTCTACATAAACAGTCTTTATTAAATTCTAAAAAAAAATTTTATAAACAATGATAATAAAATATAAAATGTTTACCTCTATCACAAAATCATCATTAACAAAAGGGAGCTCATCTAAAGCTAGTTTTCTTAACTAATTCTCTTGTTGTAGTAACCTTAGTAAACTTTGTACCTAGTTTTTTGTAATGTTCATTCCTCCAAGACGTAAATCCTAAAGCTAGAAAGGTTCATAGACAACTTAGAAATAATTCTTTACAATATTTTCTTCCTCGTTTTTGTTATATTCACCTGATTTAAAGGGATGGCTGATGAAAGGAAAACCTTTTGTTATGTTATTGTCTATTGATAACTTTTTCTTGATGTTGGCAATAGCTGATTCATCAACTGCGATTTCTTTTTCTAATTTTTTATACTAAAAGTCTAGAGTAATCTTATCAATTAATAGTTAGAATAGTTATTCCTTTTCACATAATTTATATATTGTATCAAGAACATTATTTAACAACTTTATGTGAGGCAACTGTCTAAAGTCAATCTTGATAGATCTTAATTTATTGCAAATATTTTCATTAGATAAAATTGCCTTAATATTTGTGTGACTTATTTATCTGAAATGATTTAGGTCTAGATATTTAATGTCATACTTTTCTAAAATTTGTATTAGCAACTTGGCTCCTTTATTTAATGAATAGCTTTTTGAATATAAAAACTCAGTGAATGAAAATCTTGATTAAGCGTAATCAAGCATTGTTTAAATTTAAGCTGTAAAATTATCATCTTTTATGTTAAAAGTCTAGTCAATCCATAAATATTTAGTAAAGGGTAAGAACAATTTTAGGTCAGGATAGTCTACATTAGATTATGCTAGATTAATTATCATAATTTCTTTGGGAATTTATAATTAAGCTATGCCTTTTAAGTTGCATCCTTCTAAATTCAAACTGTAAATGTGCCTAGATTTAACCTAGACACCTTGTTAGTTTTAGAGCTTTAATAATAAAAAAATTACTTAAATAAATGTCTAAAAGTAAAAAAAAATTATTAAATTACCTTTTCATCTTATTTTTATTTCATGGAATGAATTTTTAAAAATAAATTGATAGCTGCGGCATTCAAAAATGTGCAATAATACTAAAAAAATCCGTAATAATCAAAATTTAAAAAGGTTTCCTATTTATTTTTTTCTTCATTTTCTTTATTTTTTTATTAATCATTATTTTGGTTATTTTTATTTTTTACAGCATTGTTATTAGACGCTTAGTTCACTTAATCCATTTATCTACTATAAGAGTTATTATTTGAGTTTCTGAGTATCATTTAATTCTTTTTAGAACCTAGCACTAAATAAATAAAGGCAGTGCTAATATCTTTTAATTATGGGCAATTATCAAAAAGCAAGGTTTTTAAATTTACCATCTAGTAGCTTGCTGAAATACTTAAAATTACATCTTCATCAACTTAAGTATTTGAAAGATTAATATGTTCAACAATGGAAAGCAACTCAAAATTCATAAATAGAATGCAAAATGCTTTATTTGAGACCATTTTTGCATTAGATAAATCAAGGTATCTCATATATTTAATTTATCTTATTTAGTTCTTAAAATTAATATCCTAGGTTTCTTCTTTTTGAGGATTTTTTTCAGGGGCTTTATTGTCTAAACGTGTTGTTGTATTTTTTTTATGATAATCGCAAAATCTGGATAATCCAAGAGAATAAATTAGATTATCTTCAAAGAGTGTACTGTGTTTAAAAACAAAGAAATCATATCTGAATTCTCTTTTCTTTTCGATATTATTAATAAATATATCCAGGAAAAAGTTTTCTTGTCTAAGTATTTAAATAATGTTAGTGTCTGTAATTGCTTTTGGTTAAATCTTTTCGAAATTGTATAAACTCTTCATTCTCTTTCTTCTTTCTTCATATTCCTCTATACCATTTGTTTGATAAGAAAACTAAAACGGAGGGTATTACAAAAGACTTGTTTTTGAATTAGCTACAATATTATCTTATTCAGCTTATACCTAGTTCTGCTAATTCTTGTTCTCTTTTCCTTGCTTTTAGTTTGGATTTTCATTTATAGGTACACTTGCTATTTTTTAAGCCACTGCTTTTTCACTGCTTGAATTATTTTACAATTAGAGTTCTATTTATATTAAAAGAGTTTATTTTAAAATGCAAAAAAAAGCATATGATTTTACGTTCTATTTTTTTTACAGCATCAATATATGGTAAAGAAGGAATAAGTTTATCATATCTCTAAATATTGTTTTAATAAGGGATTAATTTCACTTTATTAAAATAATTTTTACATAGAAGTCTAACAGGAGAATCTAGAATTAATCTAACTATAACTGATGTATTAGCTTAAGACCTTCGTCACCTATATTTGGAGTCCTTCTTAAATCTAAGTATTTAATATTGAACATTTTTGATATATCATAAAACATATTATTCAGCTCCTTATCTACAAAAAGAGAATCTTGGAAATTGAGTTCCTAAAATTTTTTTAAAATTAATTTATCATATTTATTTTCAAAAATAAATAAGTAAATAAAAAGATTATTACTCTGAAAAATGCTTTTCTATTTGAATATTTTAGGTTATCTAGCACTTTTCCATTAAATTTATCAGGAGATTATCCTATAAAATGACTAATATCTAATCTTTCAAGGGTACCAGAATCCAGAATATAAGCAATACCTCTTTCTGTAATTTTTTTGCAATCCTAATAGTAAATTTTTTCTAATTTTCTCAATTTTTAAGTAACAGAAATAATTTGAAGACCTCTGTCGCTTGTCCAAGTGTTTGATATATCGAGGATACGAATATTTAATAGAACTTCTGAGCTGGAAAGGCAAATTTTCATGATACCATCATCTATGTTAGAAAGCTACAGATTTGAGAAGTCTAAATACACTATATTTTTTAGGTAAGGAGATTGGGCTATTGACTGCATGACTTCCATATCTATTAAATGCTTAAGCTCCAAAATACACTCAAGGTCAAATTTAGGAGAGAGCTTCTTTGATTCACTTAAACGTATTAATCCGGCCTTCGTTATATTATTACATCCCTTTATATAGAGACGATTTATTGTTTTAGCTCCTGAACTTATATTTTCTAAAACATTATCGTCAATTTTAGAATTTTCAAAGTTAATTTTAGTTATTAAATCTTTATAATTGTCAATAAGAGACCTTAATTTTTGTTTCTATATTTACTGCTAATATCTTAAATTGAGAATTATATTTTCATTCTAATATCTAGTGTGTTTCTTTTTAAACTTACTAGAAATAAAACTTATCCAGCTCGATTCTTAAAACTCTAAAGATTTATCATTTAGCACCTAAGCCATTTATTCAAATCCAACTTAGACAGCTTTCTTAGTAGATTTCTATAAATTTATTTTAAAATATTTTATAAAAAGTAAAAGAATATTTATTTATTTACGTTTTCGATGTACTTTTTCATTTTAAAGTTAGGAGTATTTTTGCATGAAATATGGTAAATGCTGCAGTGTTGTCTTAGAATCATGAATAATAAATCAAAATCTATTCTTGTATCATCTACAATCAATGCCTCTAATTTAGAATTCTGGTTAATCTTTTAATCTTGGTATCTCATATTGTGATTCCAATAAGTAACATCAATATCACAAAAAGCTGCCTCTGTTAAATCTAATACATGCTGGTTCTCAAGAGGAGGATAATTTCTTACAATTTCATACAACATTTTTTTAGAGATTAAGTGATTGTACTATTTTAGTATGTAATTGTAATCAAAGCAAACATTGTTTCTCATTAAGTTAAGCAAATCTTAGAGATGCTAAGAATCATAAAGGAAGCACTGTGATAAAGATAACTTGATCAGATTCTCTTTTAAGTTGCTATTGAAACTTAGTATGCATTCTTCATCAACTTTACATGAATTCATGTTGATTTCTACTAATGGTACATTAACTTTTTTAAAAAATTCTGAAATAGCAGATTTGTTTATTTGACTTTAAGCAAGATTTAAAATCTTTAACTTTTTGAAATAGTTATTAACATTTTAGGTAAAGCCAAAGAATTGGTTATCATAAAAGTTAACTTAAACCAATTTTAAAACTTCTAAATTTTCAAAATAAGTATCAAAAAGAATCTCGTAGCAACTTGGTTAAATTTGATTGCATCCTGTTAAATCAAGGTATTTTAAATAATAATTATCAGGCTCAGTTTTTACCTTCTTCACTTCATTTTTTTAGTTTTTTGATTACTCAGCAATGTTAAGAATTTTTCTTTTTATATTTTACTGCTAAAGCTTTCTTTGTTCTAAGCTGTTATTTGTAGTTACTTTCTTTTTATCATCATCATTATCTTCTTATTTCTCTAACACTATTTCAGCAGCATCACCATTGTTTTCTTTTCTAAATTTATATATATTTATCATTAATTAATTATATTTAATTTAAGCTAAACTTATGTATTTATTTATCCATTTGAAAAAGGTTTTAAGTTCAAAAAAATATTTGGAACTAAAATTGTTTATTTAATTTGAAAATTTTAATTTTTGTATTTAACTTAATAAAAAATTGCTAAATCATTTTTCAGTTTTTCTAAATTATTTTTGATTGATTAATTTGAATTTACTTGGTTATAAGCTGCTTTTCTGAATCTTCTTTAAATGGAGTATTTTGAAGGTTAGTATTATTAATACCTTCAGCTGCTGACGCCGTAGAAGGCTTTTATGAGGTGATGTCGTGTTTTTCGTCTTCAATAATTGGTTTAAGATCTCCTTTTTCAGTATAATTAGGATTAGTTGGAACTATTTCTTATTAAGCTTTTATATCTATTTTCTTTTCCTCTTCTTGATTTTTTTTATCGTTGTTATTTTATTCATCTTGCACTTTGCTCTCAGTAATTAAAGGTTTTTTTTGCAAGATTTTAAAGATATGACCATTAACCATAGTGTCTTGTACACTGAGGAGATTTAGACGATTCAAAAAGCCATGATTATTTAGCTCATCTAAAAATACAGAAGTAACCTTCGTATTCTTATTCAAGTTTAAGAAGTTAATTGTTGGCAAGTCTTCGTAGTGAAGCAATTATTTTATATTCTTTAAATAATTTTTTCTTTTTTCTTTAAACTAAAGTTTAATCTCTTCTCTTTTTTGATTATAAGTATCTTTAATTTATTGAATTTCTTTTTCTTTAATAATTTTTATTTCTGCCAATATTGCTGTCAGCTAGGTAATAGAAAGACCCTGAGCCTTAGACGAATCGAGTATAACCATTGGAGCAGTTATCTCTTTTTTTTCTTTATCTTTGTCTTTATCTTTCTCACCCTAATCATTTTAACTTTTTTAAGCAGCTACATTTGGTAATTGAGCTTATTACTCTTTCTTTTCATCTTAAGTTTTTTTATCTAAGATTTTTTATACTTCATATATTACAGTAGAATAGTGGTTTGCATTTTAAATTTGAGTTTCTCTTTATCTATCTATATCCTCTAGCATTTGTACTTAATCATCTTCGATAAATGTTTCATAGAATTTTTTCTACTTCTCTAAAAATTAGTTAAAAATATAATTGCAATTTATTTATTAAACTTGTGATTAAATTATTATATTCTTACTTAAAATCAAATCAACGATAAAGAAAGAAAATGAATCTGTAACAGCATTGTCTAAATATTCTATATTGAGTTATCTTAGACTCATAATTAATGTTAAATACTTTATCCCTTTATGAGTGATCTGTAAAATTAAAAAAAATAAAAGTCATTTATGAACAATTTTTAACAAAAAATAATAAACTTTTTGGCATCTTGAAACATCGATTCCTTTAAATTGTGTTTTATTTGAAAATTGCTCAGAGATGGTAAAGCACAAATCGTCTGTGATATTTGTGTTTGTTAAATTCAAATACTACAAGCAGTCAGTAATCTTAGAATTATAAAGAAATGTTTTGAAAGCTTTGACATCAATCTTACACCTTTCAAAGCTAAGTTACCTAATATTCTGCACACATTCCATCTTTGCGAATATTTAAAAAAATTCTGCTGTCAAATTACACCTCTTAAGCTTAAGTATCGTTAAGTTGTATAAAGAATAGGAAACCATTTTTGAAAATGTAACATCATGGTATTCATTAGAATCTTCGCTTCTATTCTCAAAAGATAACTTTTTCAAAGGAGCCCAGTATTCTTCATGAAGAGGAAGGGAATCAAAACTATCACAAACTGTAGTATCTATACTAAGGATTTGCAATTTTGAACAAAAAGGACCAGCAGCATTTTGCTAGCTGTAGGATTAATTTTCTGCATCAGATTCTTTAAATTTAGGCTAAAATTTGCTTGAAAGCATTTCCTTTAAAATGGTTGGCTTGGCATTTGCAAAGTTTTTTAATTTTAAAGAAGAGAGATACCTTTTTAATAATTTTGAAAAATTGTTTTTAGAGAGAAGAAAAATTTTAATTATTTCAATTAATAAATGATCTAATTTTAAATTAAACAAGAAATTTAGTTACTTAAAATAAATAGTTGTTGAAAATTTTAATAAATCGATATGGCTCAATTCGTTTTAGAAATCTTTAATTGCTATCTTAGTATGCTAATTAAAATTTCTAACTTTTTCATATGTAAAATCTGTCAAGTAGTTGCTTTATACGTTTGTCGCAGCAGATTAAACTACTGTCCAATTTTCAAGATAGCTTAAAAAATAGGAAGTAATATTTGGACAATTATCTATCAAGATTTCAACATTGCTAAAAGATATTAATTCATCTTCTTATTTAGTAGAATCTTACTTATTTTTTTAATTTGCTGTTTCGAATCTCTAAGAATAGAAATAATCAAATCTCTATATTAGCTTAATAAGCTTAAAGTCATTAATATAGCAATTTTTAAAGCGAATATATTCTATTTTATTTATTCTATCAGCTCTCCACTCCGCACTGTAAAAAAATTTTACTACTTCTTCAATAAGTTCTGAAGAGCAATCTTAGAAGGTCAATCTATGCATTCTCATTATATTTCTTTAGGTAATTGACTTTTCCTATATTTAAGAACAAATTTCACCCAAATAAAACTGTATAGAAATAGCCCTCTAATCTTGTAATTGCTGGAGGGCAATAATCTGATTAAAAGCCTCTTCTATCGATCTAACTCTGTTTATCTGCTCACTTACTATATATCTTAATTTACCTATAGACAAGTGCTTTAAATTAAAGTAAAAATTGAAGTGAATTTCATCGATTAATTTAAATTTTTTAAATTTAAGTTGAAAAAACAGTATTTACTGACTACTACACTCTATCTTCTCTAATGAAATCTATATCTTGTGCAGTTCTATAATTTTTATCATCTAATATTTTAGTTTTTTAAATAGTTAATTTTTCCTTCTATAGTATCATCTGATAATATATTATTAGAATAAAGAATGCTACCATTGTAGGATGGAATTTGAGTATAAACTACTATTTTATTTTAGATAAGGGTAAGCCTACGAGAAAAATAAAAATGTTTCTAGTTATTCAGTATAGCGGTTTTCATCTAAAACCCTTATCACTAATTTATCTTATTCCCTAATATAATTTTTAAAACTGGAAAGTTTTTTCTTATTTATTAATTAGTTAGATCAAAACTTTCTTTATCTCTTTAAATCAAGACAAAATCTTAAAGTTATTTTTTTAGTTTTAAATAGTTGTGATGATGGAGAGTTAGATTAACATTTTGAGGTAAGCTAAAGTTTTTTTACAAAACTCAAATTTAACAATATATATAATTACCATAAATCCATAATTTTATAATTAATTATACGTTTCTCCCTATGAACAAAAGAATTCCATATTTGTGTCCTGATTTTAAAAATTTATAAGAATCATCATATCTCTATATATGAGTATTTTAAATCTATGTATTAGGTTGGCAACAGTTATTTTAGTTAACAATATTTTGTAATCTAATTATTTTTAAAATATTTGGTGGAAAAAATATCATGTTTATGCCCTAATTTAATCAATTTACAAATATTCATTTTATCTTTCTATAAATAAACAAAGTATCAAATATTTATTTATTTATTAACGCTCCTGCTTTGATGCTTTGAGGTCAGTAAAAAAAAACAATTTAATAATATATTTAATTAAAATAAAATCTATTATCATAATGGCAAAATATCCATTTCTCAATTTAAATATTAAGAGGAAAAAATACAATAATTGCACATTGATTTAAAAAAGAAGAAAGACTATTTATTATTTTCAAAACCAAAACAAGACTGTAAAGTTTTTATTTTTTTAATTAAAAATTAAATTACATTTCAAAAAAAATTTTGATTTTAGATACTGATAGATAATTCCAATCTTTTTTTAAAAAAATACACTCACAAAAACTTTAAATATAATTAGGGCTATAATCCTAATACAGACAAAATTTTTTCTGATAAAATTAAGAAAAATTAAGTAAGTAAGCAAATAAATAAATATTGATATAAATAAAATAAAAAAGCAAAAATAAAATTGAGCTTTTATTTAATTTTTGTTTTTTAAAGTTAAAAATATTTGAAATGAATTTATTCATATAAATTTGATTGAAATCCAAGCACAAAAGTAGTTTTGGAAATATTAATTTTTTTTAGGTAGTTTCTTCAAACTATTATGTAATTGAGAAGTTGACTTGTTTAAAGTTCATCTAAGTTAGAAATTTTGTAGCTACCTCTGTATTCATAATCATGATAAGCAATGAATTTGACTTTTGAGAGCAATAGCAGGATAAAATGCTGATCTTGTTCATTTTTAGATTTAATTGTCTCAAGCTCCTTCTGCTTGTATTTGAGATAAGTATTTTGCAGTATAGATAAATAATTTTCTTTATTTATGGTAACGTTTTATTTTGTAATATTAATTAACTATTACAAGTTTTGCTAAAGCTCTTTGTATTAATTTCCTTTTTAAATATCTTAAATCAAAAACTAAATTTAGTCATAAATATTTGAATCAAGTTTATTTTTTTGCTTTTCAGCTAGCGCAATATATTTTTTGCAAAGAGAAAATTCTTCGTGTTTTAGGCAAATTAAAAAATAAAATTTTTCACTAGATTCTTAAAGGTTTGCTTGAATTTATTTATACACAGCTCTGTGCATTTAAATTATTTTCCAAATTTAAGGTGTATCATCTTATATCTTCAAAGATATATTTTCTTGTTAGTAGTCGTTGCTCGATTCGAAAATGTCTTCATCTTCATCAGAGTTAACATTTTCTACATTTGACCCTGCTTTTTTCAACTAAGTATTATTATTATTACTTTCAAGCTATTATTATTCATTATTTTTACATTTTTATTATTACTCCTTTTAGGCCTTCAGCTACTATTACTTTGCTTTTTATTCATTTAGAATTTTTTACCTGTTATTTATAGCTATTTGCTGAATTTAACCCTTAATTGTTTAATCTTATTAGCTTTTTTTGATTATTTCTTTGTTTATAATATCATCCCAATCTAGTCTTCCTTCCTCATCAACTTCTAGCATTAAATTTATTAATTCCTTTAATTCTTCTGATACATTTACTTCCTTTGGGAAATTAATAGTGCCAGAAGTAATTATTTAAAATAGTCCTCCTACACTAGTATCTATATTTATTTTCCAAGGAAGTTTCTTATATGCCATTTCATACAATAAACATCCTGCACTCCAAACGTCATTTTTTTCTAGATCATAGTAGCTTGAAGATAACGCTTAAGGAGACATGTATAATGGAGTTCCTACCTAAGTATTATTTTTAGTGAATTCTGTCACGATCTTAGAAAATCCAAAATCTGCTATCTTAATGCCTCCATCTTTAATGAGAATATTTTCTGGTTTTAAATCTCTATGATAAACCCTCTCGTCTTTTAATTCGTTGAGAGCTTATGCTATTTGACCAAAAAGATAGATAATTTACTTCTCTGTAAGATTCTTTATATTTAAAAAATTAATTAAATCAAAGAATAAGAGTGTTTATTTATTATAATTCATTCATTGTTTTTTTTTCTCTTTCTTTTAACAGATTTGACAAACAATAAAAAATATTTTTTATTTCTTAGGATTTATTTACTCATAATTTAAATTTATTAACAGGTAAGAGAAATTATAAAACTATGAATGATTTCATTAAAAATTACGCTATTATAGATAAGTTATTTAAGGTCACCATCAGGGCAATATTCTAAAAAGAAATAAACCTATTGAGATTAAAATTTTAGATTAGTTTAATATAAAAAGTTTGATTACTTACATTTGATTTAGTCTATTTAAAAGAATACATTTTAAGAACTCTAGGAGACTTGCTAGACATTTGAATCTATGCCTCATTTCTTATCGATTTAACTATTTTATCTGATATCAGTCCTCTAGGTATTTCTTTTGCACAAATAGGATTATTTAGCTATTAGTTCTAATAATCTTCGCAGTTGTATGCAAGATAGACTTTTCCATATGATCCTTTACCTATCATATTATCTAAATTTATTAAGAATTGATCCTTTAGAGAATCACTTTCTAAACCTACATGCTTTAAATTAATCATTTTTTTTTTGCTAATACTTTTAAAAATAGAAAGTTGATTTGTGATAATTTTTTTATAATGATTAATTTAATAAGTTAAATAATTATTAACTATATAATAATAATAAGTGTATGTGAAAGTGATGAATTTAGTTACGGCTGCTTATAAAGATTTTAATTAATAAATTAGTTTCTTTTTATTGGTTTATTATCATTTAGGTAACAAAGCTTCTAAAATATGAGGATTCAGTAAATATTTGTAGATTTTTGTAAATAAATAACAAAATATTACACCATTAGTTAAATAATTGATAATAATTTTGGAGTAAATTATTTTTATAAAAATTAATTTAAATTATATTTAATAACATACAATAAATATATCTAATAGGATTAGCCCATAAATTAGTTTTTTTTTTTTTTTTGGCTGGTGCTGTTCGTCTTAGAGTGTTTTTAACGTATTTAGAAATACTTATATAAAAAATTGAGAATAAATTTACTTAGGGTAACATTCTATTTTTCTCATTTATTAATTGATTAATTAATAATTATGCAAAAAATATTTAGCTGAATTTAATGAGATTTTTAAAAACAATTTAAATTTTCAAATAATAATTATTAATTTTTTAAACAATAAAATAAAAAAAACACACACATACAAATATAGACGATAAAAAGCTAGCCAATATAGAGTATATTAATTTTAGGTAATGGAATAGGATTGCTAAAAACTACACTTATAGAAAGACATAATTCTAGAAAAAAGGAAAATAGATAGTTAAAAATATGAATTTAAACTAATTAACAAAAGACTAAATATAATAGAATTCATAGCTGATTTTAAAGATTCTAGAGGCATTGATTTAGAGGAATATGTGCCAATTAAAGCTGGCTTGAATGGGCAAGAAAGTATAAAAGATATATAAAGAGAATCGAAAATACAAAAAACTATTATTTAGCCATACGGAACTGAAATAGTTTGTATAGTAAAAATAATAAACCAATAATAATGGGAGCTCAAAAGTAAATTTAAGTAAATAAATTATTAACTTTTATTAACATAAAACGTTTTAAAAAAAATACTTTTTATCAAAACCAGGTATATAATTAAGCCAGCTCCAAAAGAAAAATAGAAAGATACTATTAAGGAACATGATGAAGAAAAAAAAAGAATATAAGAAGTAGAAAGGTTAGCTCCTAAATTAAAAATTTTACCTTTATCTATACTTACAACAGGTGAATGCTTACATCATCTTACATAGATATTAGAGAAAGAAAAGAAAAAGAATGATGGCTTTTCAAAATACATAGATCCTTATTTTTTGCCAATAAATGTAAGAATAATTAGATTAGGTAACATTTATATAAAGGTGAATATTATTTTTAAAACAGGATAGTATTTTTGGAGAAAATGATGGAAGTGCATTTGATACTCTTATCCAATGGAGGAGACCTGAAAAAATATTTGAAAATACCAAAGATATTAGGGTTTTCCCATAAAAAATAAATGTTTGTGATATAATACCTGGATAGTTGTCAAATTACTGGTTTCTTTCTTCTGTAGCATTATTAGCAGAAAAACAGGAATGTGTAATCTTAAATTAGTATCTAGTAATATATTAAGTAGAATTTATATCTTAAAAAAATAGTTAAAAAGACTTTTCCTTACTTAAGACATAAATGAATAAGGCTTATATAGAGTAAAAATATGTAAAAATGGAGAATGGTAATCTGTAAATGTAGATGATTATTTTCCTTGCTATCCATTGGATGGACCAATATTTTCCCATATTGATAGTTAACAAGACGAAGATTAGAGTGATATATCTAAGTCTTCAAATAATAATTGCCATCAAACATGGCTACTTATATTAGAAAAAGTAAAAATGCTTCATTAACAAAAATATCGACCATAAATATTTTAATAATCTTAAATTAAAAATAGGCATATGCTAAAATTCATGGAGATTACTTTAAACTTAAGAATGGGTCATAAAAAAAATGTGAAAATGCCTTAATTGACTTGACAGGTTGTCCTGTTGAAAAAATAAAACTTGATTCTAATTTCGATATCTCAATCATAGAAAATTATAAGAATAAAAGAGGCTACTTAATGAATCTTTAAAAAGAAGATAAGCAAAAAGATACAACTGGATTTGCATATTATATTATTAGATTAGTATATTACAACAATACATGGCTTTTTAATATAAGAGGTGATAATAATTCATTTATACCTAATTTAACCTTTTCTTTCAAAAATAGACATTTGGGAAAATCTATAATGGGACGGAGAATGGGGCAATCGTAGAGAATAATGGGATGAGCCAGCTAAAAAATATATTACTCCTGACCTTAATGATCCTAAATAAACTTGGATGAAATTAGATTCAGTGAAGTAAAATTAAAGTTTTTTTAACTAAAATTATATTCTTTGTTTTTAAAAAGATATCTAAAATTGATTGTAATGTATGTTTTAAATAATTATTTTAAAGGGAACAATTTAAGTTTATCAATGTATGTAAAATATAAGACTGGAATGAAGTGAGAATAAAAGGAAAATTTGTAAAAGTAGTAGACACTAATGACTCCTCTATTGAAACTTTTATGTCAAAATGGTACTATTAGTTTGAAGTTACAGAGAATTGCATTTAAAAAGCTAAAAGTATTTAAGTTATTATCACTCTTCACTAAGAAGATGAATTAATAAAGGGCGTTGAAGATGGTCGTCCGTATTTAGATGTTTAATTAGCTTTATTCTAACTAACAACTAAAAGCAATAGTAATCAAAATGATAATGATTCTAAAAAAAAATTAGGCAACGAAAACGATTATTATAAAAGATTGCATCACACTAAATTTACATTAATAAAAGTTTCAGATGATTAATTTTAACATGAGAGACAAATTGAGCTTTCATTTGAAATAAAAGAAAAAGGAATTTACATAATTTTACCAAGGACTAACGGATTAGGCTTTAGAGAAACTAGTAAATTTATCTAAATTTTGAAAATATATTAAGTTAAATTCTTTAATAGAAAAAAATAAGATAAAAAATCTTACTGAGAAAAAAAATGATAAGCAAAACAATAACTAAGGTTAAAATCAAGAAAACAAAGCTGAAAATTAAAGATTACCTCAACTAGTTGAATCTACTCTTTTAGATATATTTAGAAAATTTGATATGAGACTTACTAGAAAAATGTCTGAATAGCAATTTGTAGCATTTAAATACTGCATGGAGGAAGATCAACCTGATGAATAGGAATTTAGAAAAGAGTTTAATGATTTATTGGAAGAATACCCAAGTCCCGATAAATGCTTGTCCTAAGAAGGGTTCATTTAATATATGACAGATAAAATAAAAAATGATTAAAGTTAAAACACTGAATCATTCTTAAAGAAATTTTAGAAAATAGGATACGATGAAAGCTTGTATAGCGTTAGATCTAGGTGTTTTATAACTAGCATTCACAGTGATGTCCCCTTAGAAGTAATTCAACTTAACTTAATTCAACATTTATTGCATAATACGCTTTTAATTCAAAATAATATAGGTGATAGTTAGAGATGCAATAGAAACTGATTTAGATTAAAGGGCTGCTAGACACATATTCCATAAACCTGATCCTGATAAAATTATTAAAGGATTTAAAAAACTTGAAATATAAAAGGAATTAGATGGTAACTAATTTGAAGCATATGTCTATGCTAAATACTTTAAGTAAATTTTTATTTTCATTAATTGGTATCTTTAACTATTTTTACAGAGAAGCAAATTATACTACATTCATAGCTAAAAATCAAAGCAGTTAAAAGGCCATTGAGGTTATATTCGATTTGTTAAAAGTTAGAAATGATTTAATATTGAGTACAGGAAGATCAAACCTTAAAAAAGTAATTTATCTAAATGAACTAATTTCTCATTTTTACTTATAATTATTTATAAAAATTTTCTATAGAAAGTAGAATTCAAACCGCTAAAGCAGAAGGGAAATACAGGTTAAAATAAAAAATCTTAAGAAAATCCTGAAAAAAAAAATAAATTAGCAAAAAATTCAAATAACATAAGTATTGAAGTTTTATTCCACATGAGAGGACCACCAGATTTAGAAACATTTAAGAGAATATGTCAAATTAAAGAATGTGAAGATTGATTGCTTGATTCAAAATAATATTATAGATAGATAGATAAATTTGAGTATCTTGTTCTACAATAAATATATCAAAAAATTTTAATAAAGTTTAGAAAATCAAATAAGTTAATAAAAATCTTGTAAAAATAAAAAATAAATAACAGGGTTATATTTTTAACTTTTTTATGTTTTTTATTAAAGATTTAAGATATCAACAAATTAGGTATTACCTTAACAATAAAACTATCTTTTTATATAAAAATGATAATACATAAAAGTAATTAAATTGATAAGTTATTGATTTAAATTTATTAGATACCAATTCTAACATACATATACTCTTAGACAATTTAGATCAAACCTAATTGTGTATTCAGTGGAAATAGACATTTTAGTTATCTATGGAGTTATTTGAAATTAAAAATAATTAAAATCAAAATAAATTTCATATGATTATGATGATTTTTCTATCTATCTATCTATCTATCTATCTATCTATCTATCTAT